>JAMYXO010008029.1:0-11349 GCA_033310375.1 Conus canariensis
TTTTTAAAAAGTTCTTTCGACAGTAGAGATCATTTTTTCCGTTGAAGTAAAAAACTTACGAGTTTTTTCGATCTGCGCGGGGGGAACTGTGTCAAGGGGGTTGGAAAAAAGTTTTTTTGACAGTTTTGATGTTTTAGCTATTTTTCCAACCCGGGGGCCTGCCAAAGAAATGCCCCCAATGCTAAAAAAACGCCCCTTTCAAAAAAAACTCTACCACTTTTGGGATGCCGCTTTTTGGGGGAAAGTTCGACACAGATTCTTTAAAAAATTGAATAAAAAACCCCGGTGCACATAGTAAAAGAGTTTTACCGAGAAGGTGCTGAAATGTGCTCGTTGGAGCAAACTTATTTTCCCCCGGAGAAAAAGTGTTTTTTAGAAAAAACGCTTTTATGGGGCGGACGATGCCACGTGGTCTGCACCTACGGAAGTTTATCTCCAATTTCCGGTATTGAAGTTTTAAAAGTGAACATTCCCAACCTCATGCCCAGGGGCCTGGAATTTTCTGTTTTATTTTGGGGGAGGCGGTGTCAGCTGAAGAGACTTATAGTCCGAGACATAAACGAGGCACAAGACTTATCCCCCAGTTTGCGTAGCAGCGTGGGCAGACTCACAGCAACAAATCCTTCAACCCCAGTGGAAAATGCTTTTAAAAAAAAACCTGAGGTTTTTGGACTGTTTTCGAATGTGTTAAGTAGAAAACCCCCATGGTCAAACTTGAAGCTTTTTTCCAATGTAAAAAATCGATCTGAAACTTACGGGGCTTTGTGCGAGTTGTGTGAACCCCCAAAGAAATACCCTTCGTATTTTTTCTCTGTCAGGTGCCAGCAAATTAAAAAGGGGTTTAAAGGGCCATAGAAGGTTTGAGAAGCTTTTTGGGGCATGCCCAAATTTTTTACCTGTTTTTTGCGAGGGGTGATGTCGTGACCAGATTATCAAGGTTTTGTCCACAGACTCCGACATTGGCGGAGATTTAATTTCATTTCAGTGACCAACATAGACAAAAAGCACTGTAGAGACAGAAGAGAAATATTTTGAAACATAAAATAAAACTGCCAAGTGCGTGCATGGCGCGCGTGCGTGTGTGTGCGTTTGGTCGGGGAGGGGGTAGGGGGTCTTTTTGGCCGCAACTCTGAAAATTTTAACAAAAGCAAGCTTGGGCCTTTTTTTTTTTTTTTTTTTTTTTTTGCTATCAAAAAAACAGTGTCCATTGGACTTTGTTAAGCATATCAGAGAGAAAGAGGGGGAGGAGAGGAGAGAGAAAGGGGGGAGAGAAGAGAGAGAGGAAGGAAGGAAAAGAAGAACAAAACTGGGGGATTTAGGGGGTAGACACACTTTGCACAAAAAATTTCAAAGAAAAAAAAATTTTAAATTTTTCCCTTGTTCACGGTTTTTCCGTTTTATCACGCAGAGAGAGAGGAGGGGAGAGAAGGGGGGAAGGGGAGAGAGGGAAAAAGAGAGAGAGAGAGAAGGGGGGACAAAAAGGGCAAACCGAGAAGGGGAAAATGTTGTACGAGATCAGGGAAAAAAAAAGCTTTGATTTTGAAAAAAAACAGAGTTTTTGTGTGTTGTGGTTTATGAAGATAAATTAAAACAAATAGAAAATAATATCCTTTTTTTTTACACAGAAAGACAGCAGAAAAAAGGCAAATAACAAGTCAAAGAAAAAAAAAAAAAAAAAGGGGTGGGACAGGAAAAAGAGGGGGGGGAAAAGGGGAAGGGGGACCCGAGGGGGGGGAAAGGGGGGGGAAAAAAACCCCCAGGGAAAGTGGGAGGAAAAAAAAAAAAACGAATGGGCGGGGGGGGGACGACCCCGGTGCCGTTGGGGAAAAAAAAAAAACAAAAGGGGTGGGAAAAGGGGGACACACCGGGGGCCCGTGGGGGCCCAAACCCAAGGGGGGGGGAACACCCGGTTGGGGGGGGAAATTTAAAAAAACCCTTTTTAGTTTCGTTGTTTTAGTGAGGTACAGAAGGGGGACGTGGGATTGGGGGGGAAAATTTTCGATTTTTTAATTTTTTGTGGCGGGGCAATCTATTTGGTTTTTTTTTGTACCTTTCGTATCTTAAATGAGACTTTTGAAGCGTACATCTAACACCATTGCGATTTAAAAAAGAATCTGAACGCAAGAAAAAAAAAAAAAACGTGGTAAAATTGAAAAAAAGGGGGGAAGGGGGGGGTGTTGTAAATCGTTTCCCAAAAAAACCATGTGGGTTTAAAAAGAAACTTTAATACAAAAAAAAACAAAAAACATGGTAATTAAAAGGGGGGAAAGGGGGTGGGTGTCTATAAATCGTATCTTTTTTTCGGATGTCGGGTAAAAAAAAACTGTAACACACTACTAGAAGAAAGTAAAAATGAGTTTGACAGCTGGGTTGTTTCAAGGGGGGGTTTTTTGACTGAACGGACCTGGGTTTTCGCGAACCCAGATCACGAACTAAAAAATGAAAACACAGCTTCTCTCTGAATAACTGAAACCCCCCCACCATGATTAGGTTCGCATGGAAAAAAGGATCATAAAAAAAAGGAGGCACAAAACAAAAACCCCTGACTTTTTAGCCATCAAAAACGACTGATTATAAAATAATAGGGGGGGGGGACAGACCCAAAAAGAACCGACAGGATTACTGGAAATGAAGAAAAACTCAAAAAAGTTGACTGTTGAGACTGGCATTTTGGGACAAAAACTTAAAAGAATGCTATTCTTTGGAGAAGTAACGTATGTTTGGCATCTTTAACCCAGAGAGTCACGACACCAAAAGTTTTTGTGCCAAAGAGTTTTTTGATGTTTTTCAATGGCTTGATAGTCCCGAAATAAAAATTTTTATGGCCAGTGAAGGTTTTTGATTTTTTTCCAAAAATCTTAAAGTCCTTTCAAAAAATTAAAACCATGTGCAATGAAAGTTGTTGATGTTTTTAATAGCTTAAAAAAAAAATTTGGGGGCCCTGTGCCAAAAAAAAAAATTGTCAAAAGTTAAAAAAATGCGTTTTAGTCCCCAAAAAAAAAAATTTTCTCCCGTCTTTTTCTTTGTTTTCGTTTTAAAAAAAATTGGTAATTCTTAAAAAAAAAGAGTTTTGTGTGCCCAATGCAGTTGTTGATGTTTTAATAGAATTGGGCGGGATAAAACATGATTTGGTAACCAGTGCAATTGTTCATGTTTTTAATAGCATTTTTCGGTCGTAGTTTTTTTTTTTTTACCACGTTTAGTTCCAGCTGCACCACGAAAACGAGGGAATTCCGACAAATTTCCCCAGTGGGCACGAAATCCCGGGTTTTCGATCAAAAAAAAATTTTTGTCTGCATTGTCGCGAAAAATTTGAAGGGAAATTGGTGAGCTCGTACAGATGTGTACGATAGTCGCCGTTTAATTCTGTTTCTTATTTTGTGGATAGAACACTTGTTAAATTGATTTAACGCGTTAAGGATGGAAAAGGGAAAGGGGAAGAAAAAAGCCCCCAGCAACAAAAAAAAAAAAAAAGGTAGGGGTTTGTCTAGGGGGAAAGTGTTTGCCCAATTTTAAATTTTAGGGGGGCCGACAAATGAGAAACGAATTTCCCATTCAGACCCTTTTGAACAAATTTGCAGCAAAAAAATTCCCCCAGATGAAGGGTACTCTCTTTCATCACAGAAAAAACTTCTCGTGTAAGAAAAATTTTTTTATTGTGGGAAAAAAATTGTGCAAACTTAAAGGAGAATCCCCGCTCGCCTTCCCCCGCGGGAATCGCTCAAGAAAACAGTTGGTGCCTCCTTGAGAATTTTGGTAAAGGGCCCCCTAAAAGCCTTCGGAAAAAGCGTGTTTTTGGGCTTCCAAAATGGAACTGACGTGGTAAAAGGGAACTTAGCGGCGGGAAAAAATGGTTTCTTGAAGTTCTTCAAGATGGGGAAAATTTTCTAAGCTAGGGATGGTGAAAAAAAAAGATTTTCTTTTTGGTAAAAATTTTGTCGGATGGGGGCGGAGTTATTGTAAAAATTTTATTTCAAATATCTTACAGAGGTAGTATTTAAAAAAAAACCCAAAAAAGAAAAAGTTAAAGGTCTGACTTTTAAAAATTGCTTTTGGTTTTGATGAAAAAAAGGGAACACATTTTATAGGGGAACAAGATCCAAGTTTAAATTGTTTAAAATTTTATTATTTTTTTTTTTTTTCTTTTAGGGTTCAGAAAAATAATGGCAGAGAATTCTTTCTTGGTGTGTGTGTGTGTGGGGTGGTGTGTTGTGTGTGTGTGTGTGGGGTGTGTTGTGTGGAAAAGTGTTTTCTTTTTCAGGTTTTAAAGGGAAAAAAATTCATTTTCCACAAAAAAGAAGAGAGAGGAGGTTTTGTTGGGGGTGTGTTGTGGGGGGGGGGTTTTTGGGGGGGGTGGGGGGGGGGGTTTGGGGAAAGGGGAAAGGAAAAAAATTTTTTTTTATTTTTTTTTTTCTTCAGCCCCCCCCCCCCCCCCACCTTTGCACAAAACCCCTGTCGCAAAACGTAATACCCAAAAGTCAAAGGTTTCAAGGGGGTTTCTCCCCCTCTTTTCTCCCTCTCTCTCTCCCCCTCTCTCTCTTTTGAAGCAAAAGACTACATGTGTAAATGTGTTTGCCCTTCCCTGGTAACTGTTGATTATTTTTACTGGGATTTATTTTTTTTTTTTTTTAAATTTTATTTAGTAAAGTTTAGCATATATTTTTTTTGGATTTTTTAAAAAAAAAGGAAATTTTTTTTTTTTTCCTCTCTCTCCCCCCTCTTCTCTCTTTTCTCTCTCTTCTCTTTTCCCCTTTTTCCCCCCTTTTTTTTTTTTACCCCTCTAAATTATTTTTATTGTCACAAGTTTTAAATTATAGTCTTGGGGGAGGGGAAAAAAAGTTTTAAAAAAAAAAGAAGAAAAAAGGGGGGGGGGGGGGGGGGTTTGGGGGGGGGGGGGGGGGGGGGGGGGGGGGTTATGTAAAAAAATCTTCAAAAAAACCACAATTTTAAAAATCACAATAGAAGCAATAAAAAAAAAAAAAATTTGGGGGGGGGAAAAAACCCGAAAAACATTTTTTGACCCAAGGAATGTGACCCAAACAAAAAAAAAAAGGGCCCCCCCCCAAAACTTGTAACACCAAAAAGGGGCCCCCCCCCCCAAATTTTTACTAAAAAACAAAAACCCCTGGGGTAAAAAGAACTACCCCAACCATCATGCAATGAAAAAAGAAACAATTGATGCAGAAAAAGAAACCCCAAAAAGCATTTCCCCAAAAAAAAGTGGTTACAAAATTACAAACAAAATACAGCCCGCCCAAAAAAAACGCGAAAAAAGAAAAAAAAAAGAAAAAAAAAGACTAGGACCCCCCACCAAGAGGCTAAAAACAAATTTTAGAAAAAAAATTTTTTAAAACTTTGCCATCTTTTCCAAAAGAAAAAACCAAAAAACCCAAAAAACCCAACAAAAAACACCCCTTTTAAAAAAAACCAACCCAACCCCAAAAAAAAAAAAAGGGGCCTCAACAAAAAAAAAAAAGCAACAAAGAAAGGGGCGAAAGGACCCCCGCAAAACTGCCCAAAAAAAAAAAAGAAAAAAAAAAAGTGCCCCCCAAGCAAAAAAAAAAAATGTTTCCAGAAAAATTTTATACCAAAAACGGTAAAACAGAAAATGAAAAAGAAACATACATAGGGATTCAAAAAAAACATTTAAAAAAAAAAAAGATACGAAAAAAAAAAACAATCATTCAAAAAAATGAAAAAAAAAAATCAAACGAAATGAGAAAAAACATTTTGGAAACTCAAAAATAAAAAAAAAAGGGGGCTCAGCAAAATCATGGAAAATATAAAAAAAAAGCAACACCATACAAAAATATTTTTTTTTTTTAAAATGCAATCTATGCCCCTAAAAAAAAGGTTTAAAATTATGCAAAAACCTATTAGCAACCTTGAAAAAACAAAAGTAGAAAAGTTAATAATTGCAGGCACAAGTGGAAATCTTTTCTGGGGCCCCTTTTTCCCTAAAAGGGCCCAAAAAAAAAAAAAAAACCACCTCACGTCAGCAAAAAAGAGATTGGCACGAACATATGAGATGAAAAACAGGCTCCCAAAGCCATAAAAAAATCGTTGGCGTGCCCACAAAAAAAAAACTCCTGAGGAGGTTATATCTTTTTAAACTTGAAAAAAAAACTTTTTAGATTGATTTTAGCACTCCATTTTTAAAATTTTTTTTAAAAAAATGTTGCTCCCCAAGGGGTTTTGGCCCCCTTTAAAATTTTTTTTTTAAGGACGTTTTAATACTGTTTTTTAAAAAATATATATATATATAAAAAATATTATATAAAATTATTTTTGCTTATTGTGTATTCTTCTCCTCTCCTTCTTCTCTTCCCCTCCTCTTCTCTTTTCTCTCCCTCTCTTTGCTAAAGGCTGGGGACGGGTTTTTGGGAACGGGATTTCCTTTTTTATTTTTTATATAAATTTAGTACTATCATTATTATTATTATTTTTTTGTTTTTTCTTATCATTATTTGGGAACCACAAAGCTGTGAAGCCTGTCCTTGTCAGAGACCAACTCAAAGTCTTTCCAATTGACTTTTAATTATGCAACAGGCCACCTGTTGGTTAGAGTCCCCCGAAAACCCCCATCCCATTCAGAAGTGACTGGTTCAAATTATGCAGGCCCGGGGAAGGCGATCTGATGGAAATGGCCTTAGAAAAATTGGTTCTGGTGTGGCCCGGACCCTTTGAGTGTAAATGTTTGCCGGGGGTGGGGGTGGGAGGGGGGGGGGGGGGAGGGTTTTTAGTGGGGGGGGTGGGGGTGGGGGGTTTTTTTCTTTTGAAGATCTTTCTTGTCAAACCCCTTTCCTTGGAATTGCCCCCTATTTCCCCGTGGCGTACATTCAGTTGTTTTCCTATGTCATTCAATCGGATTCGTCTTTTTTCCCCACCTATTCTTTCCATTTTCACAGTGTATATTGTCATCCATCAACGCCCAAATTTAGGTTTCACTTCCAAAATTTGGTGATTGATTTTTTTTGTGTGCAAGGGGACGGTCTCATTTTTTTTTTACAAGGGCTTCAGCCACGTCATCTTTTATGGTTGTATCGGGTATTGTTAAAAACCTCCCTTTGCTTAAACAAATCTTAAAAAAAAATGATAGCGAACCCCCAAGAGAAACGTGGACAAAACGAGTCACAAGACAAAAACGGACGCGTTTTTGGGGCCTCTTTTGTCTTCTTAGGCAAGACACAAACAAAAAAGGACAAGGAAAAGGAACGGTTGTCATTAGATCTCTTCAGCGCAAGGTAGGGGTTTTTCCCCTTAAAAAAGGGAGGGGTGGGGGGGGGGTGGGGGGGGGGGGGGCAGGGTTAGGGAGGGGGAGAGGAGAGAAAGGGGACAGGGAGGAGAAAAGGGAGAGGGGAGAGAGAGTGTGTGTGGGTTCAAAGTCCGGGAGGGGGAAGGATAGGAGGGGGGGGGGGGGGGAAAAATTCGGGTTTTTTAGGCAGTGGGGAAGAGCACTAAAGAGACGACTGTCCTTTCCATCGTTGGAAGCAGGCAGTGCAAGAAAAGAAGACTACAAAAAAATTTACAGGTTCTGTCTGTAAAAACCCGAACAAAATTTGTGGTTTTATTTGGAGTGGTTTGTGAAAAGGCACTTCTTCTGCAATCACACGTAGCAATCTTCTAGTTTTTTTCCCCTTTGAAAAGGTAAGTTGTTTCTTTTTTTTTTCTTTTGTCTTGGACGGGGGGAAAAAAAAAAACCCCCCAAAAAAAAAAACACAATGGACGAAAAAACACTGAATAAAGTTTAGAAAAATAGAACTTTAAAACCTCATAGAACAAGTTTCCTTTTAAGATGGGAATTTTTGTGTCCATTATAAAAAAACGGGTACACAATTTTTTTACTCTTAGTTGTTGTTTTTTTTTCACCACTGCAATTTTATTAAAAAAATAAAACCCGGGATTCAGGGGCAATGTGTTTGTGGCTTTAGCAGTGACTGTAGTGAAATTGTGTTGGTTTCTGTTTTTTGGTTTGATGGCTGGGGGCCGGAATAGCTCAGTGGTAGAGCGCCGGACTCATAATCCGGGGGTTTCGGGTTTTGGGGGTCTCCGCCGAGCCCTTTCGGACAGGGGGACTTTTTTTTTGTCGGGAATTAACATTGGTTTGACAAAACCATTTCCCCTCAGCCTTTGAATGAGACTAGAAACCGGGGTTCCCTGTTTGAAAAAGCCGCAAAAAAATTTCACACACATAAAAAAATCCCATCACCCAACTTTGGAAGAGAAAACAGTTTGGCCCTTGTAGGATGAATGTTACACCCTAGAGGCACCTTCCCCCAAATTTTGGGTAGGGTGCTTTTTCTGGCGGATAAAAAAAAAAAAGGGCATACATCCCCACTTTCCCTTTTGTTGGGGCATTTTTTTAATACTTGCCCTGTTATACAGGGAATGTCCGCAGGAGTATCAGCCTGCGTACGCAGAAAAAAGAAGGGAAGTTTTTTTAGGGGTGCTTTTCGTTTGAATGGGGAAGTGTTGCTTTTGTAAAAATTTTAAATCACTCAAAAAGTGAATATAATCGGTTTTTTTGTGTAAGGTTTAAACGTAAGAATGGCAAATGCGTAAACTATTTTCAGAAAAAGTGTGGTATTTTTGGGGGCCTTTTTTTTTTCCCTTTGTCCCCTATTTCTCTTGCTCCCCGGAGATGCATTTTGGGGAATGAATACACTCTGTGTGGTGTTTTGTGTGTGTTTTGGTGGGTGTGTGTGTTGTGTGGTTGTGGTTGTTTTTACCGCATGATGCCAGCATAACATTTTCTGCCGTGTTGTTTGCACATTTACACGTGTGCGTGCATGCATGTGTAGGGCTTGTTTTTTCTTGACCTATTTTGGGTCAGTTTATTTACCACTGGGAAAAAAAAACTTTTAAAGAGGGGGCCTTTTTTGTTTTTTAATGCCCCCAAATTTTGGTCTTTTTCAGATTCAGTATGTTCATGCAAGACAAGGGGAAGTATTGTTTTCAATAGCTGGTTTGAATATTACTTCAACAGTAAAAAAAGGGTAGTTTAACCAAATTTCATTGCTAAAAAAAAATCTGAAAAAAACTATTGAAAAACATCGAGTAGACCCATAAGGTCTTTAAGTGAAAGGGGCTATAATTTCAAAATGGGAAGACTACGGGGTTTTTCGTAAAGTGAAGGGTATAATTTTTAAAATGGGAAAAGACTTTTCGGTCTGTTCGTAAATAAAAAGTTTTTAAATGCATTTGAAAAGTTGGTAAGTTTGTTTGGGAGATTGTAAGGGTTTTTTGAAGAGAGAGAGAGAGTAGAGAAAAAGGGAGAGAGGAGAGGGGGAGAGAGAGAGAGAGAGAAGGGGAAGGAAGAGAGGAGAGAGAGAGGGGGGGGGGGGGGGGGGGATTTCGCTTTTTGGGGAAAAAATGGATATTTTTGGCATTGCCTTTTTTACATTCATATATTTTTTAAAAAAAGGGTGAACATAAAAAAGGATGTTTTTCATTGTGTTAAAATCAGAAATTGACGAATTTAAGTCTACTTTCGAGGTTTTAAAGAGAATGTTGCTGCTTGTTCGGATTTCCTTCATTATTTTGATTTAAATGGCACAACTTTTCCGAAAAGACTGGGGGCAAAAAAAAAAAAACAAAAAATCCCAATCCACCAACAAACAAAAAAACAAAAAAAAAAATTGCCGTTAGTTTGCATACAAAAAAGAGGAACCCAAAAAAGTTCTCCATGTGTTAAATTTTTTTGCTCGCACAAGGGTCGTGTGATGCCCCAAAAAGCTTTCATTTCGTTTTTTTTTCAAAGCCTATCGTGAACATGTTGAGTTTGCACAGAGAAGTAAGCGATAGGCAAAGACGTTAGCTAAAACCCCAAGGGGGCAGTGTGAGGACCCCATCGGGTCGTCCTGCAACGGGGGTGTCCTGCTTGTCTTGTCGGTGAGTTTTTGCAGAAATTAAACGGGGTTTTTTAAGTTTTTTATTCCTTTAAGCTGCCTGTACAATTTTAAATTTTTTAAAAAAAAAGTTTGATTACAATTCCAAAAAAAGGTTACAACTGTTTTGGCTTTGTATTTCCAAAGACACTTGTCACGTCTGATATCAAAAGTCCCGTACTTTATCAAGTTTACTTTTCACAGGTATGGGAGCATTTTTCTGAAACGGGTTTTGGAACTTAATAAAAAAGAGGAGAAAAAACTCATCATTTTAAAAGTTGAACGGTTTTTTTTCTCGGTAACCTGTTCGTTTAGCCGAGATGCCGGTTAATGGTTATAATTTATTTATTTGTAACCTGTTGCTGTCTGGCCCCCATTAAAAAAAAGATCAGATGACCTTCAAAAAAAAAAGAATTATTCATTCACTATAATTTTCTCTTTTTAAAAAGGCATCCATTCCCCTCCTTTTAAAAATTTTCCAGCATATCTAAAATCCCTCAGAAAAAAAAAAAGCGTGAGCGATTTTATTTTTTGACCTCGTTCATAATCACACTTGAACCTTTTTTTGCACTGACACGCAACCCTTTTTGAAAACATTTTTTTCATGTCAAATTAATGGCACTTATATCCTTGGCTCAGTTACGCGCCTAGCTTTTCCACATACTCAGTGGCCCGGTTTTTCCTTCTGTCTTGTTAAGAGCAATGGCGACGGCTGACTGGTACGGTCGCGACAAGGGTCGTATCCCAAAGCAGAAGGACCCACCGCTTGGCAACAGAATCACACAGTGTGAGGGCCCCCTGGGCAGCTCAAAACCTTGTCGCTTACCAAACGTGTGTTGGGACTCCGGGCAAAAATGTCCCCCGTCCTGCCGAGGGGCGCCTGGGTTTCACCTGTTCAAGGCTGTTGTATGGCGTGCCTTTTTGGCCCTAGGTGGAGGGGCGTCCCTTTTTGGTTTTCCTTTTTCCCGAACCCAAATATCCTGTATAGAGAAGTGGTGGCAAGGGGGGGTGATTTCAAAATATTTTAAAGTTTCTCCAAAAAGTAAAATCACATTCCCCCGGTTGTGATAGGCTGGGAGTCTTTTGAAAATTTCTGGCCAAACTTTGAAGGGGGGTTGTAAGAAAAAAATGGTTTTTACACCTTTCGGTGCTAGACCAATTTCGTAACTCTAGCCTGCCCGAAAAAAAAACCGCACATTTGGCCCCAAATTTTTTTTCAGCCAACAACAAACCGAATTTTATCCCCCGCTTGAAATTCGACAAGATTTCTCTAAATTGAACAAACGCAGTTACAAAAGTCTGCAGAAAAAAGTCCCGACAAAAAAGTGTCGGAGAAATGCGTTCGTCTGGCAAAGGGGGAAAAATTTTTTAAAGGAAAAGTTTTTTCAGACTTTTTCGGGTTGGGGGAGACTACTCTCACCCCCTTTTTTGCGCCTACAGTGGATTTTATCTCCAAAAACTT
>JAMYXO010008030.1:0-11349 GCA_033310375.1 Conus canariensis
CGAAAGGGAGAAATTTAAAAGAAATGGCCCAATTTTCCTACTGTGTGTTTTCAAAAAACGGAAAATTTTTCTGTCACTCAATCAAAAAGAAAATGAAAAAACCACAGCGGGCCCCCTCTATTGTGGTTACTCGGGTTGCAGGAATAGTGAACCGTCCCCGCGGAAAACCCCAGGCCAACGGGCCACTGGGGACCACCCAGGCCCAAATACCTGTGGGGAACCACCCAGGCCAACAGACTACCGTGAGGACCCCCAGGCCAACACCTACCTTGAGGACCACCCACCCAACAAACTACCTGTGAACCACCCAGGGCCAACCCCCTACCTGTGAGGACCACCCGGGGCCAACCCTACCGTGAGGACCACCTAGGCCAACAAACTACCGGTGAGGACCACCCGGGCCCAAACAACACCTGGAGGCCCACCCAGGCAAAACCCAAATCGCAGAGCACAAAGGGTCAGCAGTAGGACTCAGACCTTTCATCCCACACCAAAATGACAACTTGCCACCCCGACCAGCCCAGGTCAGGATCCTTCCCCAACGGAACAATGGCTGTCTCACAAAAAGACTCTCCATTGCAGACAACCCCGGTGCCAACAAGGGACCCAGTCCCTGAAAAGGACGTAAAAGGGGCAATCTGTATTCCTTACCTCTAGCCCTTATAAAGCGTTCTCAGACGGCAACAGAGAAAAGGGCAAAAATAGAGAGTAAAAAGGGCAAGTACCGTGCAACTGAAAAAAGAAAAATCAAATGGGAAAAGAAAAAACAAAATCAAAAAAAGAGTGCCAAAAAAACTCGGCAGGGGAAACCTTGAACACAATTGGCTTGTTTTTGTGCCAAGAGTCGCGAGAGGAAGACAGATACATGTCAGACATGTGAAGTATGGGGCCATGTTCTCTTGCTGGTGATCCGGGAGCAGTACCTCTGTGACATTTCAGGATTAATTTTGGAATGTGATGAGATTCACTTTGACACGTGGTAATTTCAGTAGAACGCCTTTTTCCAGATGTTTTTTCCTTTTTTTTTTTTTTTAACGAATTCATTTTTTTGTCTGTAGGGAAAAAAAATAAACGCGTGCCTGCAATCTAGGCAAAACCCTTGTTTTTTTTTCACTTTTAAGTTTTAAAAAAGTACGTCTACAAATTAAAATTTCACTCTGGCAGTATGTTTGTTTTGTTTTGAGCGGTCAAATCTTTTTTAATTTTTTTGAATCATTCAAGGATTTAGTCTTTTCCTTCCCTGTGACGATATTGAATTTTCTTTGTTGTTTGAGGTTTAAGTAAAGTGGGAACTTCTTTACGTTTTAAATTACACGCACTTGTGCCAACTTCATGTTAATGTAACCAATGTCTAGATCTGTAACCCCTGCCCATACCCCTTCTTTTTTCCGTCCCTTCCCCAAAAGTCTCTGCGCCCACAGACTGAAATCTATTTTTTTTTCATTCTTCGGGCGGTTTTGAAAAGCGTCAAGCAGCAATTTTATATCCATGGCCTTATATTGTACCAGCTGGCAAACATGAGGCCCACGGGTACAATATTGAGAAGGGTTTAGTTTGAGGGTTCTGAACACGTCAAGCATTCAATATATATCCTGGTCGTTTATATTGTACCAGCTGGCAAACATGAGGACCAGAAAGGTACAATATTGAGAAGGGTTTGATTTAAAACCATTTGCTAATTTTTAGTTTTTTTTCCCTTTTTCTCCAAAAAATGGACAAAAAAAAATCTTTTGAATGTTTTTGTAATTAAACCAATAAAAAAAAACCTTTAAAACAAAGCTTTTGGAGTGTTTGGGTACTTCGTTTTATTCTCAGGCAATAGCCATTTTTCCCCCTTTCAGGGCAATATCTAAGCCTCACCCTACGGGAAGAAACTTAAAAACCCCAGGGCACTTGTCTTTTTTCCCGGATGTGATAAGCATGGATTTAGTATTTTGGGGAAGCGACATGGATGGCGTCCAGTACGAATCATTCGCACTTTTCTTGTAAATTTGTGCAAAAACAGTAACATCAGAAAAATTTTTGGGTGTATTGTTGTATTATCAGCAAGGAGTTCAAGGGGGATGTATAGATGAGGTGATCATTGATGTAAATTTTTAACAGTAAGGACCGGATAGAGCCTTGTGGGACGCCAAGGAAAGGGGGTTTTAAAATGAAGAGACTTTGTTTTAAATTGTTACACACTGTTTCCCCAAATTTGTGAATATGAGTAAAAAGCGTAAAGAGTATTTGGGGAAATAAGAAACAATTGTAATTTTTAAAAAGAAGGTTTGGTATACAATCAAATGCTTTTTTTAAAAACAAGAAAGGACACCCAATATCGTTGTTGTTAATGCTATTTAGCCACCATCAACCGGGTTTGAGAGAGAGGAAAAAGAGAGAGAGAAAAGAAAAGAGAGGAGAGCGTCTATATGTATGTGTTTTGTGGGGGGGGGGTGGATGCGTACGGGTGAGTAGGGGGTGGGTACGCATTTTGGGCGTGTCTTTTGAAGAGAGAAAAGAAGAGAGAAAGAGGGGAAGAGAGAGAGAGAGAGAGAGAGGAGAGAGAGAGGAGAGAAAAAGGGGAAAAAATCAAAAAGTCAAGATAAGTTATTCCCTCCCCAGCAATTCCAAGGATACTTTCATGGCACCGACGCGGTTGTTTGAATTTTTCATTTGGGGAAAATTTCCGCCCCATATTCAGGTACTCATCAAAATTATATCCAAATTTACTTGGGAATTGCATAGTGGTTATAATCCTTTAGTCACTTGTCTTTTTAAAAAGAACAGTGTATTTTGTTTGCATTATTTTACTGGGGAAACGCGTAAAAAACAAGTTCGGGTTTGTTTCTGTTATAACTTAAGAACTTCGGTCCAAGTTTGGGTAAAATGAATTGATTTCTTATTTTTTAGTCCTGAACCCCAGACGATTTGGTGGCCCCTGTTCAAAACCCCTTGACATGATAAATTCCATGAAACTGAAAAAATGACTACTTTCGCGTTTCCAAAAATGCCCCCATTAGCAAAAACACCAAGAATTTTTAAATGCTTTATTTTAATAGTTTTCAACAATACTAGAAAGCAAAAAAATCTTGGGCCCCCTGTTTTATATTTTTAAAAATGGAACTCCAGCTTGGTATCCAGGTTTGCCACGCTTTTTCTTTTTTTGCATTTTAATTTCTGAAGACTTTTTTTTTTTTAAATTATCGGGTTTTGTCGTTTAGTTCTTGGATTTTAAAATTTTGTTGTTGTTGTTAAGTGCAATTTCACAGACCCCCCCGGGAGAAAATATGGAAAAAATCATCACATATAAGTAAAGGTTGGGGTTGTGGTGTGTTGGGGTGTGTGTGTGTTTTGTGTGTGGTGTGTGTTTCAACTAGACCAGTTTGGCACGGCAGCTGAAAGAGAAGGAAAACCTGAAAAAAATTTTAAAGGGGTTTGTGTTTAAATGTTTATCTTTAAAGAACTGCATGTAGAAATAAAAATTTTTTTCTCTCCATTTTGAAGTCAAAAGCTGTAGTCAAAAGGGGCAGGGGAGGATGGGTTTAAAAACCCCAGAATTAATGAAAAAAATATTCTGTACATTTTAATGGCTAGCAGAAATTAGTATTTTAAAAAATTTTAGCTTCACTCAAAATACACATCACACAGTGACAGTCACACAACGCACATGCTGCATACCAACATACTGTTTATTCCTATACATTAACAAAAAAATTAAACTGAGGTATCTCACTATCTGTTCTCTTTACTATATTAATATGAACATTACCCGCGCGCGCGTGGGGGCGCCACACACACACACACACACACACACACACACACACCACACACACAAAAAAATCTTACACACACACACCCACACCACCACACACACACAACACACACCACACACACACCCCCCTTAGATCTGTGTGAATTTTCAGTGATAACTTTCTGCGCACACATGCACATGTTGTGCGTGAACATGCATGCACACATGCACTTTTTCTTCCTTTTTGTCATGTGCTAGCCACAGACAGACACAAAAAAAATATAATTCTTAAATCCTCTTTTCATGTGTTTTATTTGTGTAGAGGGGCCAAAGGTTGGAGCAGACGTGTATACATGTGATTTGTTGTGTTGTTGTGGTGTGGTGTGTGTGTGTGTGTGGGGGTGTGTGTGTGGTGTGTTGTGTGTGTTTTACTGATATGGATGCGTTTAGAGAAAGATATTGGTGGGGACAGTTGCTAGTATTTTTTATTTATATATAGAAAAAAAAATTATGTAGTACTAATTTTAAGAAATTTTAGTTTTAAAGGCTTTGGCATATACGGGCTTTTGGTTAGCTAAAAGTATTTATGTTGTCCAAAACAAAGAGTTTAACAAACCTATTTTTTCATTATGATTTTTCCAGATTATGTCAAAAACTTTAAAAGTGCTAATTAATCGATAGTAATGTTTACACCTGTTATATAAAACAAATTTTTTAAAACCGGGTTTGCCGGATTCATAAATCTCCTTCAATTTCTTTATATACCATCTTTCCTTTTTTGTCTCTCTCTGTCTGTCCCCACAACGCACTGCCAAAGATTATACTGAGGATCAGAGGGAGGGAATTGGGAATTGGTAACACAAGTCAGTGTAAGTTAAGAGAGAGAGAAAGGGAGGTGGGGGATGAGGTGTTTGGAAAAAGGGGGGATGAGAGGATTGGGGAGCAAGACAGGCAGTTAAGGATCCAGGCTGAGTGTTGGGTGTTGACAGAGGAAGGTACAAATACAAATGTAACTTCTCAACATTCAGCTTTTGAAAACCTAACCACAGGAACGAAGAAGCAGGGAGAGCCAAAAAGGGGGAGGGGGAGGGAGGAGGAGAAGGAAAACGAGTAGATAGTGGTTTGGAGGCAGGGGAAAGTGACAGGAAAACCTGAGGCAGTCTTTTTGGGTAGACCCAATCAGTGAAGAGTCAGTAAACCAAAGGTCCTGAATAGGTGCCCCCTCTGACTTTGAGGAGTTAATCAAAACCCAAACTCTTTTAAAAGAACGGGGGGCTGTGCTTGTATTGTTTTTAGCCATTGCCCCCCTTGATGAAAGGCAGGCATGTGAGACACCCTGGTGTACAGAAGTTCCATGAGCGGGGTGGCCTATGCACAGTGTTTCCCACAACTTCCCCCTAAACCTTTGGTTGTTAGAAAATTAGACAAAAAAATTAAGGCACAGAAATTTACCATTAAGGGGCCTAGGACACATGTATCTTTTCTTCCCCCAGTGCTTTCCATTTTTTTCTTTTTTTTCACAAAGGTTCTCATTTTTCCCGATTGCATGACAAAAAGTCAAAAATGAAAAAAACTGTTACCAAGCAGCATTAGTTCCATCATGTTACTAAATTTGCTTTTCCTTCTTCTTTAAAAAAAAAAAAAGGATAGAAGATTATTTTTCCTTTTCCTTAACGCCAGTCTATATTTTTTATAGAACATGTATGAAATAACATTGTTAAATTAGACTTGAGTTGTGAGCGTGTTTTTGACATAGTCAACCATTGCATTAAAGTCATCTTCGATGAAAAACAATCCACAATGTCTTTAACTGATAGTTGTTTGGGTCAGAAATGCTTGCAAGCGGGAAGTAAAAGTGAATTTTTATTTGTTTAGAAAACAAGACAAACTTGCAAAATTGAACAAAAACTTTTGCAGCAGAGTCAAGTCCATTTCAAAAACATGCACAATTGAAGTCATGTCCCATATTTGGTTCCCCTTCATCCACTCCTGAAATTTTTGGGAAAAAAAAAAAAAGAGAAGAAATGAAAATGTTGTGATCGTTGGTCAGAAGAAATTAATGGTGTGACCTTGGGAGTGATAAAGATGTTTTGTCACTTTGTACAGGGACCACAGAGTATCGCAGAATGGTCAACCAAGAAAAAGTTACACTGCTTTAGACCCTTTCTTACTTCAAGGTTCCCTTAAATTTTTTTGGGAAAAAATTGCAAGGGGGTGTCTGTTTCGAAGAAAAATGGGGAAAACATGTTTCGTTTCAGCAGGAGCAAAGGACACTGACGGCGTTTTTGAGCATTGCCTTTAAACTAAAATGGGATACACGGGAATTGTTTTTTAAGACACTCAAATCAATAGACCCTGTTTACTCTAAATTTTTTAAGGGTACTTACTTTTAATGAATGTTTAGGCTCGGGACACTTGTGCCTGCTTAGGGTCTGACTTAAGTTAGGTCCGAGATCAATATACTTACGTGCGGATCATGCTTTTCATTTTAGACGTTTTATGCCAGCATGTTACAGACACAACACTGAATCACTACATAAACAAGGTGTGGCATATATTATTACTAGTGATTGCAGGGGAAGGGGCAGTCCCCCAGAAGGGATTTTCAGAACCAGCTACAATTCAACATAAACGCCCCCCTGACAACCTACAACATGACCACCCTTTCCCAAACCGGCCGCGCCCCATACCATCGAACGCCCTTGCCCCGCCCCCTAACCAAAGGTTTCCCCAGGTTCAGCTGGAAAACCGGGGACAACAAGCCAGCGGGGGGACAGAGAGAGCCCGCGGCAAGGGCTTTCAGTTCCAGCACTTTCCCAGGCAGAAATTGGCGGCAGCTGTACAAAAGGGCCCCGCGGGATTTGAAAAAACCCGAAACTACAGATGAAAAGCCGCAGGAACAGAGCAGACAGGAAGCCCCGTCACCAGCACAAGAAACCACAGAAGTAATCCACGGACAAAAACAGTGGGGGAGTCACAGAAGCCCCCGTTCAAAAGAAGCGCGAGCCCAAACACCACAAAGGGAGAAAAAGGGCATCAGGGGAAAATGACAAGAACAAAAGCCTCGCAGTGCTGGTTCCCAGAACCCCCCTCCTCCCCCCCCCCGGCAAGCCTTTCTCAACACAAAGCTCCCCGTAAATAAGACAGATCGGGTTTTTTGAAAAAATGTTCAGTGAGCATCAAGGGGTCAGTCTCTGGACAAGTCGATTCAAATTCAAAATGACCTGTTGTGTTTCCCATTGGGCGTCAGTCTTTGAATTGAACTTTACCAGACAGGCAAGTGACCTATAGATTTACAATTTCAAAGCATGTTTTATTCACACTGAATCAGTTTTAAAACCATATGGCAAAATACCATTTTCAGTGTTTTATGGTGAATAAAAACTGATTGTGTTTATTCTACTTTGCCAAAAAGTTTGGTTTTTTTCAATTAATCAATCACAAGGGAAAAAATTTTCGCTGCTTTATGTTCTGTCTGGTACAATGCACAGGTTACGTTTGGCTACAGCTATAGAAATTTTAAAAAAAATAGCCCGGTACCCCCCACTTGTTTGTTTTTAACAGTTATAGATGCTCTAAATCTTATTCAGTGAGTGATCCATTAATTGAATTTATCATTCTTTTTTTTCTTTTTTGGTTTATTCAAAAAGTTTTCATTTTTCCTTTTTTGATTTAGAATGATTTTCAAAATTACAATTTTGATGCATTCTTTGACTGTGTGAATGATTTAGCATTCAAATTGGGGCCGCCCAGGAATTTCATTCTAAACATAACATTAAAAAATGTATAAATTTTCATTTCACGTATGACAGAACATGCACTGACACAGAGCTTGGGGAAGAAAACAATTTTTAAAAATTTAATGTGGGTGGTGTATTAATCATGAAAATTTTTGGAACGTACCCCCAACTTTGATAGAGTTACACTAAACCAAAGTGCCCTATTGTTTTCTATGTGCCAAAATCCTAATAATTGTCTTCCTGGTTCAGGGAAAATTTGTGCTGCACCTGTTACATCCATTGGCTCACTTAGTGATAGTGTAAAGAAGGTAGAACAAGCTGTTAAACCTATGTAGCATAAACAGTTTCATAGGCTGCAATCTGGCGAATATTAGGTATCTTTTTAATTGGTGTTGGTTGTGATTTAAAGAAGCATATTTCTTGAAAATTTCACTTGGTTTTTCAAAGTACATTAAATAACGTAATACTTTGCAACTGTTTGTGTGTTTATCATGTTTTTTTTTTTTCATAACGCAGCAGTATGTTTCAGTCACAGTTTTTGCTCGTGTTTTACTACGATATGCAAAATTATTCCTTTAAAACTAGCCACTCCAGACACAGGTACGGGTGTTTAAAAAAAAATAGCTTTTTTGTCCCTTCACTGACACGAGAGAGGCAACAAAACAAGCGTCTCATTAAGTTCAGTGTCCAGTGTTGAGCCCAAACTGATTGTATGGTTGTTACTGTTTTCCCCCCAGAAAAGGCACGATCCGACAGCCCACCAACACTTTACAGCCCACTTTACACAGGCCCCCATCCCTGCGACGACATTGAAACTTCAGCTGGAGATGAGCTATTCGCAGCAATCGAGTCTGTCCAGAAAACGGGCGCTGCTGGTGAGTAACGGCCCCTGTTGTATAACGGGCCTTTTTCTGGGGGAGGTAACGGGGCCTTTTCTGGTGAGTGCTGGAGAGGGAGCCATTGCGGACCCTTTTTAGTCTGAAAACAGCTCAGTCCAGTGTTTTATATCACATGGAAATGAAGGTAGGTAAGGGGCCAGGGTCTGATGCTATAGAAGGGTATGGTAAAAAGCCCGGGGTCTTACTGCTATAGTGTGTACACAGGGCCATCCAGTGTTGTATATCACATGGAAATGAAGGGAAAGGGAAGAGCCAGGGGTCACTGCAAAAGTGTGTCAAGGCATCAGTCCCGTGTTTTATTTTCACATTGAAATGAAGAATGTAGTAAGAGCCAGGGGTCTGACGCTGTGTGTGTATCAGGCATCAGTCCTTTTTTTTACACAGGAAATGAAGGTTGGTAAGGCCAGGGGTCGACGCTATGTGGTTACGGGCATCATCCTTTTTTAAAATCACAGGGAAAGAAGGGTGGGGTAAGAGCCAGGGGTCTGACTGTAAATTGTGAACGGGAAAAGTCCGATTTATATCACAGGGAAAATAAAGGGTTAGTAAGTACCTTTGAAGCTGTAAAGTCATAGAGAAAAAAAAAAGGGGAAAAAAGGCAAGAATATGTATTATTTCTCAGGGGTCTAGGGTTTTAAACTGATTATGGGCTGGGGAAAGTGTGTGATGTAATTTGAACTGATTTTCATCAGCTTACAAAACTTGAAACTTGAATTTTTTTTTTTTTTTTTTTTTTGTCTTTTGCTGCAACCCACAGAACAATCTCTAATGAACACAACACTCCTGGATGAAAAAAAGCAGACCTCACTCTTGCATTAAAAGACTGTGTCCCCAATCTTTAGAATCGTCCCCTTTAACTTGTTGCAAAGTCACTCTCGTCAGAGAGTGAAATTGTCCACATTTGGAAAAAGAAAAAAACTTATTTGCTTAAGTACATTAAAACCCGAAAAATCTGTCCCGAGGTACATTACCCGTGATTTTCAAGTCACTGACCACGGGTGGAAGCAGTTTTGTGAAGAAATTTTTTTCATGAAAAAATCTAAAGTCTGTGGTGAAACGGGCCCCAAATGTGCAGTGTTTTTTGGTTTAATTAAAGTAGAACTTGGTTCCGCACCATCTTCATGGGGCTTTGCGGCCTCTGTGTTTGGGGGGGGGGGGTTTGGGGGGGTCTTGGGGTCAAATCAAAAGTTCAGGATACTGTGGATTTTGAACACGCTGCCCAATTGTTGATGTGCGTCGGTTTAATTGAGAAGTTTTTTTGAAATTTTAAAAACTGCAATTTAGTTTCAATGATTTAATGGATTGGTTTCTGAGGGCATGTTTTTGTAGACTCTCTGTCTCTGTCTCTCACTCCTCTTTTTTCACCCCCCTTTTTATAGTCCTAAAGTCCCCCTCCTTCAGCTTAACTAGCCTTAAATTTTCTCGCTCCGTTCAGCTTATCTAGTCCCTAATCAAACCCCCTCTCTCTCTCTCTCCTCCTCTCTTTTCTCTCTCCCTTTTTCCCCCTCTCTCTTCCCCTCCCCCTTTTCTTTATCTTTTAGTAGTCCTAATCGTCTCTCCTTTCAGCTTTAAAATGTTCCTAATTAAACCTTTTTTGTCTTCTTTCTGTCCACACATGTGCACATACCCGTGCACACACACACACAACACACACACACAACACACACACACCAGTACAAATTACGCTGAGAGAAGAACTGGGAAAAAAAAATACAAGCAAAAAAACAAAAAAACAACAACAGGGTAACCTACCATATTTTTCCACACCTCCAAAACAAGCACAGCACCGACTTCCTGCGTCGCGGGTTTCAGGCAGCCGGAGCTGCCCCAGAATGGGCCCTTGCAGATGGAGGGGGAGGGGGGAAAGGGCCGTCGGCAGGTGCGGGCCAGCGAACAGGGCAAAACGGGCCCTGCGCACCATCACAACCTGCAGCAACAGGTGAAGGGGGAAAGGAACGACAGGGAGGAAATTGCCCCGGGAGGCCGCGCCACCAAGAAGGTAAACGTCGACCTCCGTTTTGCTGGGTAGGAAAAAAAAAACAAAATGAGACTTATGTCTGATGACTGCTAGAAAAAAAAACAACAGGGGACCTCTGTCGATGACTCCTGGAAAACAACAACATGGCCTCTGTCTGATGACTCCTAGGGGGAACAACAACATGGAATCCTGTCGATGACTCCCAGGGAAAACAACAAAAAGGGAAAAATCGTCATACTCCTAGAAAACAAAACATGGATTTTGTCGAAAAGATGCTAGAAAAACAAAACATGAGAATCTCTGTCTGATGACCCCTTTGAAAAACAACAAAAGTGAGACCTCTGTCTGATGAGCTGAAAAACAAAAAACATGGACCCCGTCTGATGCCTGCTAGGAAAACAAAACAGTGAGACCCCTGTCTGATACTCCCAGGAGAACAACAAAATGAACCCTTATTTTCTGTTTTGCTAGAAAAAAAAACAACAGTGAACCCCTGCTGATGCCTCTAGGAAAAAACAACAGTGAAAACCTCTGTTGATGATCCCCAGGGGGAACAAACAAAGTGGACTTATTCTGATGACTGCAGAAAAAAAAACAAAAGTGAGACCTCTGTCTGATGCCCCCTAGGAAAAAAAAAAAGGGACCTCTGTCTGATACTCCTAGGGAAAACAACAACATGAGACTTAAGTTGATACGCTAGAAAAAAAACAACATGAAACTTCGTTGATGACGCTAGAAAAACAACAACAGTGAACCCCGTCTGAGGGGCTGCTAGAAAAACAACAACATGGACTTCTGTTGATGACTGCTAAAAAACGACAACTGAGAACTCTGGGGTTGATATGCTAGAAAAAAAAACAACAAGACTTCTGTCTGATGATGCTAGAAAAAAAACAACGTGAGACCTCTGTCTGATGACTGCTAGAAAAAAAAACAACGTGCGACTTCCCTCTGATACTGCTAGAAAAACAACAACAGTGAGACTTCTTTTAGCGTGAA
>JAMYXO010008031.1:0-2500 GCA_033310375.1 Conus canariensis
GTGTGTGTGTGTGTGTGTGTGTGTGTGTGTGATGAATAATGTGTGTGGTGTGTGTGTGTGTGTGTGTGGTGTGTGTGTGTGTGTGTGTGTGTGTGTGTGGCCTCGTTCCATCTGATTTGATTAAGGATAGCTGTATTTTAAATGAACAAGTGATGAATAAGTGTGTGTGTGTGTGTGTGTGTGTGTGTGTGTGTGTGTGTGTGTGTGTGTGTGTGTGTGTTTCAGCGTTGCTCATCGATAGATTTGTCTTTAGTTTCCCCAGACATAAACCCTTTGTGTACTTGGCAGGTTCATCAAATACCGTTAGGCAGTGATCATCTCCCTATTGAAATCCAACTTCTAGTGAGCCCTGAAAAAACAATCTACAATTCTGAATGCACTAAATATAATGAAGATAAGGCTAATTGGGCGCTTTTCAATCACATTTTGACAGCAGGTTCGTCTTTTCTAAATTTCAATCAAAATACAGTGTTAGAGAAAGGTTTGGAAAATTGTTATTTTGAATTAAGAAAACTTATACTTAAGGCTGCAGATTCTGCAATCCCAAAAGTCAAATTAAAGAATCATCCAAAGAAAGCGTCAAACCCTTGGTGGAATATTGCGTGTGAAGTCGCCGTGGGTGCGAAAACTAAGGCCTTCAAAAGCTGGATGATAAGCCGTCATACGCAGCCTAAAAGTAGAGTGGAACAGTTACACGCTGAATACAAAAAAGCTAACACCAATAGTAACAAAGTTGTTGCTTTTGCAAAGCAGCAGTATTACAAAAACTTAGTCATCAACTGTTCCAAACACCCAAACGATAGCGCTTTACTTTGGAAAGAAATTAGAAAATCTAAAGGTTCTTTTCATCTCCCAGATCCTGTTTTGATTGAAAACGATAAAATCTATAAAACAAACGAGGAGAAAGTTGAATTATTTGCTGACACTTTCGCAGCAATGAGTCAGACTGAACATCTGCCTAAAGAAGAGCAAGAACGAAGAAGAACTATTGAAAACGAAGGGAGAAACATTGAACCACATGACAATGACAACACGTTATATATTAATAAAAATCTAACAATGGAGGAGCTTCTGTACTCACTTCGCCGTCTAAAATCTGGTAAAATTGCGACAGGATTTGATCCCATTTCTTACAACATGATAAAGCATTTTCCACAATGCTTTTTGAAAAAATTATTAGAGTTCTTCCAATTATGCTGGAATTCTGGAAAGCTGCCAATGGCTTGGAAGAAAGCAACAGTTGTACCTATCCATAAACAAGGAAAATCAAAAAGAAAATCTTCTAATTTTCGACCCATTTCTTTGACTCCTCACATTGGAAAACTTTTTGAGAGGATAATGAAATTCAGATTAGAACATTTCCTTGAAAAGAATGGGATTTTGCCAATATTTCAAGCTGGTTTCAGAAAAGGGAGGGGTGTCACTGATCATGTTAGTCTTTTAGCTTCACACGTCAAAAAAGCCTTGGCTAAGCGACACTCTACTTTAGCCACGTTTTTTGATATTCATAGAGCATACGATTCTGTTTGGCATTTTAAATTATTGTCCAAGGCTCATGAAATTGGGATTAAAGGTCGTTTCCACATGTTTTTACAATCATTTTTATCAGGAAGAACGCTACAAGTAAAACTAAATGGTGTGCTGTCAAGTACAAGATATGTTAACATGGGTGTCCCTCAAGGAAGTGTCATTTCTCCAATCCTCTTCTCATTGATGCTTTATGATCTTAATCAGATTGACACGAAAGGGGCAACTTTAGCTGCTTATGCAGATGATATTGCAATGTGGAAAAATGTAAATTGTAATTTTACAAAAAACAAAATCAAGCGTAATAAAATTGTTGAACAGTTTCAATTTGCAGTCAGTAAACTTGTTAATTATTTGAATTCAAACGGTTTTAACTTATCAACGGACAAATCGGTTTTTATTATATTTACAAAGAAAAATATCGATTTTGAAGGTAGGGACGCTGTAAAAGTACAAATAGGTGATTCTTTCATTTTCCCAAGTAAGCAAGTAAAATTTCTAGGCGTTATTTTTCACTATAAATTATTTTGGTGTAAACATATAAATCATCTCGTGGAAAAGGCAAGAAAGAAAATTGCGTTACTGCGAGTCCTAACTGGAATCCCTCTAATAAATTATGGATCTAATCTTATCCATGTCGCCTTAGGGACAGTTCGTTCGATTGTAAGTTATGGTCAAGAAGTATTTTTCACTGCACCAAAGACAGATTTACATAAGTTAACTAGTATTGATTCCTTAGCACTTAAAATTGCTTTGGGGCTTCCAAGATGGGCATCAATTGATATGACTTACAGAGAGGCAGGAGTTTTGCCTTTAAATGAACATAGGATGCTCTGTGCTTGTAGCTACTCAGCACGAGCAAGAACAGTCCCTAACTCAGTTACTTCTGAACTTGATGAAAGCACCTACGTTTCTAGAGAGATACGGAATAAAAAAAGCATATACTTCATTGTCTGATTATGTATCTCCTCTT
>JAMYXO010008031.1:10000-11348 GCA_033310375.1 Conus canariensis
GGCTCCCTACACTGAGCATTATTCCTTCGGCTTTGGAACACTTGGAGCTCACTACTCGTTACAAGCCGAACAAAGGCAAGATTTTTCCTTCCTAAAGAAAGTAAGTCTTCGTGTATTGAACAATGACACAATGAACAACAAAGAGAGCATCCTGAGAGTGCAAAGATTCATCAACAGTTGCCTCAGGAAAATCCTCTAGCTCTGACACCCTTTGCCAACCTCAGGCAGAAAACCACCAGCTATCGTCTTACGGCGAGATCCAGGGAAGAATATGAATATGGATGGAACGCATTCTCAGGAACCCCCCCCCCCCCCCACTCCCCAAACCCCATTTAACACCAGCAGACAAAATTTAAAGATGAGAACCCCCCAAGGCAGAAGGAAACGAGACGACCAAGAACCTTCTGGCGTCGGGGTCTTGAACCAGACAGCAAGAAGATGGCGTCCATCTGGAGAACTTTGGAAAGAAAAAGCCAGGATAGAGGACAGTATCGGACTGTTCTTCACGGCCTGTTCTCTGGCTGGGGTGGTGATGATTATGATGAATGCGCAGAAGCAGGCAACGGCTGTGAGTTGTTAAGGCTTTTTGGTCCGTTGGGATCCCTAGTCTATATCCCTGATGGGTGGGTCTATGTCCCTCATGGGTCTATGTTCCTCATGGATCTATGACCCTCGCGGGGCTATGTTCCTCCAGATTTTTTTGTTTTATTGGTGACTGTGCTCGCCCTTCCATGTTTGTTGTCCCCAAAGTTTTTGTACCCCACCCTCTTCCCTGTTGTTCTTTCCCTAGATCTGTGTTTCTCTGTATTGGTTTTGCTCTTGGTCAATATTTCACCCCCAGGCTCCATGTTTGCCAAGTTTCTGCTAGGTCCGTGTTCAGCAAGGTCTGTGCTCCTCTTTTCTGTTTAGTGAATATCCCCTTTGTCTACGTTCCTCTATCTATATACCTCTCCGTGTCTGTGTTCCCAAAGTTCATATTCTACCTGATTAATGTACCCTCAGATCTATGATCTATCTGTATGTTACCCATGTTGAAGTTCCAGGTACGTGCTCCTCCTAGGTCTATGTTCCCTTTGCTCCATGCTACTCATGTTGAGGTTCCAGGTCAGCGCTTCCCCAGGTCTATGTTTCCTTTGCTCCATGTTATCCATTATTGAAGTTCCAGGTACGTGATCCTCCAGGTCTATGTTCCCTTAGCCATGTGTTACCCATGTTGAAGTTCCAGGTACGTGCTCCTCTGGGTCTATGTTCCCCTAGGTCTGTGGTACCCATGTTGAAGTTCCAGGTACGTGCTGCTCTGAGTCTATGTTCCCCTAGGTCTGTGGTACCCACGCTGAAGTTCCAGGTA
>JAMYXO010008032.1:2500-10000 GCA_033310375.1 Conus canariensis
CCCACGCCCCAAACACACACACACTCACCCCATCCCCCCCCCCCCCCCCCTTCATCATCCTCCTCTGGCCTCTTCTGTACGTCTGCGAGGTTTCCGATAAGCAAGCTGATAAACGTTATGAAGGCAATTAGGTGTTAGCTCAGGTCACGTCTGCCAGCTCTCTCGCCAGTCGGCACTGCGAGCACGCGTGCGCGCGCGAGAAGCCGAGCTATGGCTATATTATTTAGTTTATGGCGTCCCCCCCCCCTCCAACATCCCCTCCAACCCTTACCCCACCCCACCCCCTTTTTTTTTCTCTCTCCTTTTTCTTTTCTTTTTTTTTTTTTCAGCGTGGGCTAAGGCCCGGAAATCCGTTTTAAAACAGTCAGTATACAGACAGCAGACGCGCGCGCTGTGTACATAAGTCGTGGTCGTGTTCTTTGCATAGCAGACGCCGTCATCGTGTAAATTCAGTTCAACTTGTGTGTGTGTGTGTGTGTGTGTGTGTGTGTGTGTGTGTGTGTGTGTGTGTGTGTGTGTGTGTGTGTGTGTGTGTATGCTGTGTTGTGTGGGTTCATATCGGTGTGGGGGGAAGGGAAGAAGGAGTAGATAGGGGGAGGGGGACTGGAAAGGTGAGGCGGTGGGCTGGCGGCGAGTGTTGTAGGAAGAGAGAAAAGAGAGAGAGATGAGAGAGAGAGAGAGAGAGAGAGAGATGGTGAATAAAAGCAAAACAACAAGACAGAGAAAAAAACGAAAGAGAGAAATTCATTCTCCTCACACTCACTGAGCTGACTAGACACAGAAGACACACACACACAATCAACACACACTGACACACACAACACAACGACAAACAACACAAAGCGAACTCACAACACACACATGTGCGACACTAAAGAGATGAAGAACAGACTGACAGAACGCAATAGATAACGAAGAAGCATGATGCTGAAGAAGCGATGGTGCTGAAGAAGCGATGATGTGAAGAAGCGATGATGCTGAAGACATGAAGAAGAAGCGATGATGATGAAGAAGCGATGGTGTGAAGAAGCGATGATGATGAAGAAGCGATGATGCTGAAGAAGCGATGATGATGAAGAAGCGATGATGATGAAGAAGCGATGATTGGACGATGTGAGAAGAAGCGATGATATGAAGAAGCGATGATACTGAAGAAGCGATGATGCTGAAGAAGCGATGATGATGAAGAAGCGATGATGATGAAGAAGCCATGACGATGAACAAGCGATAATGATGAAGAAGCGATGATGCTGAAGAAGAGAAGCGATGATGATGAAGAAGCGATGATGATGATGAAGAAGCGATGATAATGATGAAGAAGCGATGATGAAGAAGAAGCGATGGTGCTGAAGAACGATGATGATGAAGAAGCGATGATGATGAAGAAGCGATGATGATAAAGAAGCGATGATGATGAAGAAGAAGCGATGATGATGAAGAAGAAGCGATGATGATAAAGAAGCGATGATGATGAAGAAGCGATGATGATAAAGAAGCGACGATGATGAAGAAGCGATGATGATAAAGAAGCGATGATGATGAAGAAGCGATGATGATGAAGAAGCGATGGTGCTGAAAAAGCGACGATGATGACGATGAAGCGATGATCGATGATGCTGAAGAAGCGATGATGATAAAGAAGCGATGATCGATGATGCTGATGAAGCGATGATGCTGAAGAAGAGAGGCGATGACGATGAACAAGCGATGATGCTGAAGAAGCGATAATGATGAAGAAGCGATGATGATAAAGAAACGATGATGATGAAGAAGGGAAGCGATGATGATGAAGAAGCGATGATTATGATGATGAAGAAGCGATGATGACGAAGAATCGATGATGATGAAGAATCGATGATGATGAAGAAGCCATGATGAAGAAGAAACGATGATGAGAAGAAGCGATGATGATGAAGAAGCGATAATGAAGAAGAAGCGATGATGATGACGAAGAAGCGATGATGATGAAGAAGCGATGATGATGATGAAGAAGCGATGATGACGAAGAATCGATGATGATGAAGAAGCGATGATGAAGAAGAAGCGATGATGATGAAGAAGCGATGATGATGAAGAAGCGATGATGATAAAGAAGCGATGATGATGAAGAAGCGATGATGATGATGAAGAAGCGATGATGATGAAGAAGCGATGATGACGAAGAAGCGATGATGACGAAGAAGCGATGATGATGACGAAGAAGAACAACCACGGACAGACAAGTCGGCTGATCACAGCTTTTGAGGACTTTCTAAAACAACCACTCCTCCCGCCTCCCCCTTCTCCTTCCTCCGCCCCTACCCCAACCCCCACATCCACCGTCTCCCCTACCTCCCCCACCCTCTGTCCTATCCCCTCAACCCTACATTCCCCCGTCACGCCCGTCCCTACCCTTTCTCTAGTAATGTGTGTGTGTGTGTGTGTGTGTGTGGTGTGTGGGGTGTGAGAGAGGGTGTGGTAGAGAGAGAGAGAGAGAGAGAGAGAGCGTGCGTGCGTGCGTGCGTGCGTGCGTGTGTGTGTGTGTGTAAAGGAAATCGGAATCGAGGCAGGGAAGAATTCGACAGTAAATAAGAGACAAGAAAGGTAACTCTTGCTCCCATGTTTGTTCTGTGTGTGTGAGCTCTGTGTTTTCATTTTCTTGCTAGGCGATTTGGTGTCGATGTCCGTAAGCAGCAGTCGTTTGGAGTTATGGGCCCGTAATCCTTTCATCATGGGAGTGAGAGTTACCCTACTTGTTTGTTACCCACGACCAAGAGTTATCCTACTCGTTTGTTATTTAATGTTTTTTTTGTTTTTTTGTGTTTTTTTTGTACAGTTTTTTTTTTGTTATTTTCTTTTTGTTTCCCCTTTTCATTTGCGCAAGCCTTCTTTACAATTCTATTTCTCTATGTCTCGTTTCATTATATAGTTCTGACTCAGTTATTTTTTTTGGGGGGGGGGGGGTGGGGGGGGGGTGGGGGGGGTGGTGGAGGGGGGGGGTGTTGCAAAGTGTCTGGCAAGAAGAGGCGTAATGGTGAGGGGTGGGGGAGGAGGGGGTGAGGGCGTGGGTAATCCAAATTCCGATAACAGAGACAGAACTTAGAGGAAAACACGAGGAGGCGCCGAAGAAGAAGAAGAAGAAGAAGAAGAAGAAGAAGAAGAAGAAGAAGAAGAAGAAGAAGAAGAAGAAGGAGAAGAAGAGAGAGCAAAAAAAACAAAAACAAAACAAAAACAAAAACAAAAACAAAAAAAACCTATGAGGATCCTGACGATGTAGCGGAAGACGAGACGGAAGAAGAGTCAAAAAAAAAAAAAAAAAAAAAAAAAAAAAAGAAGGAAAGGAAGAGAAGGAAGGACGAGGACCTAGAGTAGTCGGAGTGGAGGCGAGGGTGGGGGACGGAGGGTTGGAGGTGGGGTGTGGTGGTGGGGGGCGGGTAATCAAAATGGAACAGAAGACAAAAACTTGGTCGGGGGGGGGGGGGGGGGGGGGGGGTCACCAGCTATCCCAGTGTTTCTGCATTAAAACACGTTTTATGTGATGGTGTTGAGGGGAAAAAAAAGAAGAAAAATAAGCCCTCTTACGTCTGCCTCTTCCCCCCCCTCCCCCCCACCCCACCTCCATCTTCTCTCTCCCTTCTTCTTCTTACTTCTTCTTCCGTCTCTTCTTCTCCTTCTTTCTTCTTCTCTTCTCTCTTCTTTCTTCTCCTTTCTTCTTCTTCTTCTTCTCTCTTCTTCTTCTTTCTTCTTTTCTTTCTTCTCTTCTTCTTCCTTCTTTCTTCTTCTTTCTTCTTCTTCTTCTTTTTCTTCTTCTTCTTCTTTCTTCTTCTCTTCTTTTCTTCTTCTTCTTTCTTCTTCTTCTTTCTTCTCTCCCCTTCTCTCTCTCCCTCTCTCTCCCCTTGAGAGAGAGAGAGAGAGAGAGAGAGAGAGAGAGAGAGAGATTTTAAGCATGAAATACTTATATTGATGTTATTTTGTAATTCGATGTTATCTTACTTTTTTAAATTGTAGTTGTTGTTGGGCAGAATTGTAAAAAGGCCTTCAATGAGCCTAATTCTCAACCCATTAAAGATTCATTCATTCATTCTTCTTTTCTTCTTCTTCTCACTTCTTCTTCTTCTCCTCCTTCTTCTTCTTCTTTTCTTCTTCTTCCCTCCACTTTCCGATCTCGCCCATCTCCCCGTCCTGTCTGCAGACTGTTTTAAAGGGCGTTTGTTTTTTTTCTTTTTATAGACATTTTATTTAATCGCTTTTTTTTTCCTTTTCTTTTCTTTTTCTTCTTCTTTTTTTTTTTCTTCGTTGTTTTTATGTTTGTTTCTTCTCCCCTCCGTTTTTTTTATCTTTTGTCAAGCTCCACTTGACTGTTTGATAGTTAAGGGTGACGTTTCTTAAAAAATTTTTTTTTTTAAATTTCCTTTTCTTTCGTATCATTTATTACATTTATTTTTATTTATTTATTCATCCATGTTTTATTTACTTATTTGTTTGTTTATCTATTTATTTATTTATTCAATTATTGATTGATTGATCGACTCATTCATTCTTTTGACTCGTTTCCTTCTTCATTTACTTTAGTTAGTTAGTTAGTTATTATTTATTTATTCAATTTTATTGATTGATTGAACTCATTTACTTCTTGATTTGTTTATTCATTTATCTAGTTATCATACAACAATCGCTGACGCCCTTTCTCGTGCAGAAGTGGACACACATGGTTTTACACAGGATCATAACCGGACTGTATCATTATCTATGCAGTTGATAAAGATCAATCAACCAAACAGTCGATCAATCGATCACCACAACCACACACACAACACACACACACACACACACCACACACACACCACACACAAACACAACCCAACACACACACACACACACACACACACACACACACACACAACACACACCACCCCACACACACACACACACACACACACACACACACACCACACCACACACACACACAACACAACACACACACCCACACACACACACACACACACACACACACACACACACACACACACACACACAACACACAGTGAGACGGAGACAAAGAGACAGAGACACGGAGAAAAAAGAAATGGACAGAGAGAGAGAGAGAGAGAGAGAGAGAGAGAGAGAGAGAGAGAGAGAGAGAGAGAGAGAGAGAGAGAAAGAGAGAGAGAGAGAGAGAGAGAGAGAGACAGACAGACAGAGAGACAGACAGAAGAGAGAGAGAGAGAGAGAGAGAAGATGTGGGGTAGAGGAAGGCTGAAAGGAGTGGAGAGGGCGGGGTGGGGGGTGGGGGGTGGGGGGAAGAAATGGTGACAGGGTTGGATTGAGGTTAAGGGGAGGGGGGATTAGGGGGCAGATGGGCGGAAAATACAGAGGTGCTGGAGGCGGCTATGGAAATGATGTGTGTGTGTGTGTGTGTGTGTGTGTGTGTGTGTGTGTTGTGTGTGTGCATGCGTGCGTATGTGTGAGTTGTGTGTGTGTGTGTGTGTGTGTGTGTGTGTCGAGAGAGAGAGAGAGAGAGAGAGAGGGTGGTGTGTGTGTTGTGGAGTGTGTGTGTGCGGGGTGTGTTGGTGTGTGTTTGGTGTGTGTGTGTGTGTGTGTGGTGTGGGCGCGCGCGCGTGTGTGTGTGCGCGCGTGTGTGTGTCCGTGTGTGTGCATGCGCGCGCGTTTGTGTGTTGTGTGGTGTGTGTGTGGTTGTGTGTGTGTGTGTGTGTGTGTGTGTGTGTGTGTGGGTGTGGTTGTGTGTGTGACGTGTGTGTTGTGTGTGTGCGGCGTGTGTGTGTGTGTGTGTGTGTGTGTGTGTGTGTGTGTGTGTGTGTGTGTGTGTGTGTGTGTGTGTGTGTGTGAAGGTGAGGTAAGGAGACAGTTCAGTGGGTTGTCTATACTGGCCCGGGTTTATGAGGCAGAACGAACAGAGGGATTGACAGTCCGACATGGTTTATGAGAGAGGAGAGGTGGAAGAAGAGAGGAGAGGAAGAAAGAGGAGGTGAAGAGAGATGAGAGAGAGAGAGGAGAGAGAGAGAGAGAGAGAAAGGATGGGAGGACATTTCAAAAAAAAAAAAGAAAAGAAAAAAAAAAAAGAAGAAAAAATGGTTACAGTTTTTCACGAGGACAAACAGTATGGATTCTTTCGAAATATTTGGGGCTTTTTCGTCCTGGAAAACATAACAATAATTTTTTCAGTTGATTATTTGGGGGCTTTGTCGTGTGGAATGTAGATATGTTTTGTCGTGTTGTGTGTGTGTGGTGTGATGTGTGTGTGTGTGTGTGTTGTGTGTGTGTGTTGGTGTGTGTGTTGTGTGTGTGGTGTGTGTTGTGTGTGTGTGTTGTGTGGTGTGTGTGTGTGTGTGTGTGTGGTTGTGTGTGTGGTGTGTGCGTGTGCGTGCGTGCATGCGTGCATCTCTCTCTCTCTCTCTCTCTCTCTCTTTTCTCGTTCGTGAAAACAATCTCTCTTCCACGAAAATAAAGATTTCACAATTCACCTCTTTTACGAGTGAAAATTGATTTAATACGCGTGCAAGAAAACGGTAAAAAGACGGTAAACGTCACCACCGCATCTGGCCAGAAAGTCTAAAGACAGGAAACGGAAATGATGAAGCTTGCGTCCATAATAGCGTAGCCTGTGGTGAAAGCAGCCATCATGGCACTTTCATGTCCGGCATGGAACCATACGCCATTCTTGTGTTCAGTGTCACGTAAGGCTGAGAATGGAGGAGCGATAGCTTGAGAAGAGAGAGAGAGAGAGAGAGAGGAGAAGAGAGAGAGAGAGAGAAGCAGAGCTCCATAAGACTGAATTGTATGTAGGTCTCACAATGTCAAAATTTGAAAATGAATAAATGAAAAAAAAACTTCAAAAAAAAAAAAAAAAAAAAAAACCAACCTGAAAATCTTACCATGCCATTTTCAGTTTATTGCACACAATAAAAGAACAGCGCGTGCACTGAAGACAGGCTAAGACAGGATAATAATCTCCATTCAGTTAAAAAAAAAAAGTATTGAAATCATGGAAACGTATAAGCAAAAAACAAAACAAACACAAAAAAAACTTTTGAATTTGAAAAGCACCTAATAATCTTAAGATGATTAGGTGAGTTTTTTTTTTTTTTTTTTTTTTTTTTGGGGGGGGGGGGTTTCTTAGCTAAGTACACATTGAAATACACGAGATTAGTATGTCCTGAATAGACACGTTGAGGCTCCATCAGAGTAAAATTGTATTTGATTCACACAATGCTGAAGTAAAAAAAAAAAAAAAAAAGTTAAACACCACTGGATAAACTTACCAGACCAAACGGAACGTCACAGATGGAATTTACAGATTTACGAGACCGGAATGTCCAAAAGAGATAAAAAAAAGCTGAGCTCCAACCAGAATAAGTCATATTAAAACTCACGCACTGTAGAAGCAAAAAAGTTTTGAAAAGCGCCTTGCTCTTCCATCTCCAATCCAATATTATTACCTTTGTCTGTCCCCTACCTCTTTCTATCTCATCTTGCATTACCTGTATTAAATCAATGACTGCT
>JAMYXO010000801.1:0-37726 GCA_033310375.1 Conus canariensis
TTTCCTTTCCAGATGAAAAAGGGGATAACCCAACTTGACTCCCCCCTTTTTCCATTATGACCAAATGAGGAGATCCGCCCACCTCTGCCCCCCTCCTTTCCATTTTTATGACCAAATGAGGAAAGGGGGGCCCACCTTTTGACCCCCCCCTTTTCCCTTTTTTAAAAAAACCAAAATGAGGAGTAACTCGCCCCCCCCGACCCCCCCCTTTTCCCCTTTTATAAACCAAATGGGGAAATAAGGGGGCCCCACCTCTGACTCCCCCCCTTTTTCGGACAAGCCCAAATATGTTTTCATCACTCCGGGTGGCCCCTTTTTTTTCTTTTCCGGTCCCAGATGAGAAAAAGTGTGCCGCCCCAATTTCCCTTTTTTTTTTCCATAGTAAGGGGGCATTTTGTGTCTCCCTCCTCTCTTTTTTCCCAAATTGTGCCAAATGTTTCATTTTAATAATCTGATAAATGTTTTCTGTTTTTTTTTCCCCTCTGTTTTGTTTCCCCTGAAAACCCTTTCCCCTCAAATTTTTTGGAAACTCACATGCATTTTCCTGAATATTTCTTCCCCAAATTTTGAGGGTTGCTGTTTTTGCTCCCCCCCCCCCCCCCCCCCTTTCCCCTTTAACCTGTTTCCCCGGGTCCCCTTTCTCCCTACAATTTTTAACCCGTCTCTCTTATTTCACTGATAACATTTCCCCACAAGGTAAGGCTGTTTTTTTCCCTTTTTCCCTCACTGAAAACTTTTCCCCAGCAATTTTCGATAACGTTTTGGCCCTTTTTTTTTTTTCCCCCTGTTTTTTTTTTCCCCCCCAAATAAATTAAATGACTGTTTGTGTACCTTCTTTTGCTTATAATTTTTTCCCCCCAATTTGGGTAGGGTTTTTTTTAATTTTTCCCCCCCCCCCCCCCCCCCCCCCCCCCCCCCCCCAAAAACCCCCCAAAATTTTTTTTCCCAAAAAACTCTGACTTTCCAACTCTTGTTTTTTGGCTAGTTACGTTTACTGCTAGTTGCCCTCTTTCCCCCGCTGCATCCCCCCCCCCCCCCCCCCCCCCCCACTAATGTTAAGCGTGTACTTTTTTTTCCTTCAATCATTTTTCCCCTAAATACTCTGATCACTCTTTCTTGTTTTCCCTGGAATTCCCCACAATTTTAATTTGTGTATGAATTTTTAATGAAACCCACATCCCCACTGATGGAGAGGGGTTCCCTTTCTCTTTTTTCACCTTAATTTCCCAAACAATTCGTTTACTGTTTTTTCTACTCTTTTCCCCCCCAAATAACTTTTCCCTTTATAATTTCTGATAAATGCTATTTCTTTTTTCCCCTAAAAAATTTTTCCTCACTCTTCTGGTGACGCCCCAATACTCGTTGCCCCTGACAACCCCAAAAACCCATCAGCGCCCAAAATTTCCCCCGTAGGTTTTTCCTGAAGAGGGGTTCATCAAAACCAACCACCATTGACGGCGTTGTTGAAAAACCCGCACAACACCCCCCTTAGGGCCCAAACCTCCGATGACACGGCAAAAAAAGGGGGACGAAAAAGTTTAAAGAAAAGGGGGCAACTGAGGCACGTGTGGGGGAAAAAGGGAAACAATGAGGGGAAACAAAGGCCCCCCCCCTTTTTGGTTTTTTTTTTTTGGGGCCCCCTTTTTGGTTTTTCCCGCAGAGGAATTTCTGAGGATTCCATGTTGAAGACGTCTTTCCTGCAGTTTCTGCTGACGATGTAACGAGAACTTTTTAGAACTGAAATTGCTGTGCATGTCACCTTTTTTTTGAACTTCTTCTGTCATTTTCCCCCCCCTTTTCCCGGACATTTCAGGAGTGACGAAACGTGCTGACTTTGGTTTTTTTTCACCCCCTTCAACACTTTTTCCTCTGTGTCGGGGGGGGCCCCCAAACAGCCCAATTCACTCTGAGGGTCAACTTCAGCGCTACTTGAAGAGGGTAACGTTTCAAAAGCGGGACGCTTTCCCGCCCCCCCCTTTTGGGGGGAATACTTCATGGGCCCGAAAAAATTTTTCCGGTGCCCGCCGGGTCCGCCCCGTTTTGGGCCCGCAAGTTTGGGGCTCTGACTGCCCGATACTCGGGCCCCTTTTCAAGTCCGGGGGAAACATCAACGCAAATTCCACTACCTCCCCTTCACCGCCCGGGGCACAGCCCAGTTTGTGGTCTCTGGGGGCTTTTTCCCGGGCGGTTCCTATTCCCTGCCGAAAAAGCCCGGTTTTTTTGGGGGAAAAATTTCCCCAAAAGTCTTTTCCCCAAAATCACAGTTTTTCCCTTTTTTCCCGTGGCTTTCCATTGTTCAGCGTCGCCTGGGGCTTCCTCCAAAAACGGGAAAAAGGGGGGGTTCAGAGGCCAGTGAAAACATGGGACCCGAGGTAAAAAAAAGAACAGACTTTGGGGGAGTTTCCCCAAACAGACGGGGTTTAGGGGGAAAAAAGAGTGTTAAAACTGTAGTGAAAAAATTTTCCCCCACCAATGTTGAAACAGGGGAAAAAAACCTGATAGGGGCCCCCCCCAAAATGGCGATGAGAAGGAATGGGGGGGGGGCGTGTGAAGAGGGGGTTTTTTTGAACTGGGAACGACACACGTCAGGGAACGGGTTTAAAAGGGGTTTTCCCGCATGACAGAATAAAAACCTTGGGAAAAAAAACACGCGAACAAAAAAACTTTACAATTGACCGTTTTCATCGCTAAATCTCCCTTGAAACATTTACTCACGATCGACGTTAAGATTCCTAACCTGTTTCTTAATTCTTCTGAACTAAGGTACATAAATAAGGGCAAAACCTGACACCCCAAGAGGACAAATGTGTTTCCGAATTGTTTATTGGTCATTTCTAAAATGCAACAGTCTTTTTTGTTGTTGTTGTTACTGGCTATGAAAAAGAATTGTTTTTTGTCGTTGGTTGATTTAACTTCCTAAAAGCCAAAGCTGACATCACGTTAATCCAACACGCATCTAATACTAGTAAACCTTGTTTGTGTGGTCCCTGATGGTAAATAGTACACACCAAATGAAAGTACAAACAATGTAACACACAGTCCTTTCACAGACCAGTTTTTTCGATTCAGTAATAAACATTCTGGAAGGAGTTATTTTCCATGAATACATTTATATGTTTCAAGATCATTCAGATATTAAATGCAACAAAGTAGTGACAGATTTTCACCTTGATGTACATACTTGCAAGCATGCCAAAAAAAGCAACATTGAACCATAAAAAAGCCTACTTTAATTACTTAAAATTTTCAATGACACATGAGTAATTTCCTATGTATCCCATTACGAATAGGCTTGCACCACAAAGGCACTACTCGGGGAATAGGCCTATGCAGAGTCAAAATGCATTGCGCTAGTCAATGAAGCACACTGCAGTTTCCCTTTTAGTTGCAAGTAAGAAAAGATTGACAATACTTAATACAAACTATGTTTACTCTCTCTCTCTCTCTCTCTCACTCTCGTCTCTCGCATCTCTCTATAAATATATATATATATCCAATAATATATATAATCTCGCTCACTCTCTCACATACACACACGCGCGCGCGCCACACAAAAACACACAATACACCACGTACCACCACGCACTCACACCTCACACACACCCTCCACACACACACACCCACACATGCACACACACACCATCACACAACACACAATACATACATACATGCGCGCGCACACACACACACAACACCACGCACATGCAAACACGCATGCACGCACAGAATGCACGCACGCATGCACGCACGCACCACGCACACACACACACACACACACACACACACACACACACACTACACACACACACACACACACACACACACTTTTGGATAGAATCTTTTAAAAACAGACTTAATCAATTTGTGAGAAGAACGAAATAATACCCATAAATCAGTCGGGTTTTTCAAAAAGAGTAAGCGACACAGAAATCTTTAGCGACCAACTTACAACATACTTAAAGAAGCAATTTGCTCGGCGTAAATGTATATATAGCGACTTTCTTGACATAGAATAAGACTTATCACAGTCTGACATTCTCGACTCATACTTAATTTAAAAAGCATTGTCTTCACGGTCCGATTTATGAATAATATTAAACGTTTTTCTAAGACGAAATAATTCGAACCCAGAAGAAGGCACACGTATTCAACTAACCAAACTCTTACAGTGGGTATTCCTCAAGGACATGTATTGCTCCTTTCCTATTTTCTTACTAATGTACGATCAAGCCGGTAAAATGTCTATATGCCATCTTAATTCAATATGCTGAAGATATACGCATGTGGATGAAGTAACCCTTAAATAAAGAAAGCTCCATTTATACGTGTGGATTAAACCTTACAAAAAAGTGTATGAAAAAGACTCCACATTATAGCAGAGAACTTGACAAAGAATGGACCTAAGTTTATTCTACAGAAAAACATACGTTTTTTATTCACATGGTTTCGAATCCCGGACAAATTGCCTATTTTCAAAATGATTGGTGTAAGTTCTTAATTGTGCTCACAAAACAAGTTTTTGGCGTAAATCTCTGCATCCGAAAATTGTCTTGGAATCAATATACAGATTATTTGCTGACAAAGCAAGGAAAACTTTAAATGTTCTCAAATTGTGAGGACACAATAATGGGGACCAGACACTTCACTCCTAATCTAATCTCTGTAAATCTCTATAAGATAAAAATTAACATACCTCAAGAATGTTTTATAGTGCAGCCGCAAATATCTATTAAAAAGCTTCAAAGTGTAAGAATGCAAAGCGCTCAAACTTGCAGTGTCTTCCCACCCATGCATCTTGTCTTCTACAAATAATGAAGCGCAAATTTTACCTTAATGAATCATGAGAAAGTGCTGCCACAAAAATTTGTGATAAGAAGTCTTCCCTAAGAATGATGTAAAATTGAGATTAAAATTTGATCAATATCGACTTTCCTACAAGGCAAAAACAAATCCTCTCAGATTACTTTTGGTCAATCGTATACATCTGAGCTTAGCAAAGCCACAACGCAGACTGTTGACGGAAAGTCTGTATCGCTAGGCCGGCCTTCTTCCCGACACCACCCCTGGTAAACTTCAAAGGGCCCAATTTGATTATTTTGCTGCACACTGATTTTTAAAAAAGACCATAGTAATATAGTGGCGAGCTACTGTTAAATCCTCATATTGAAGAGAAGTATCCAAATCACTTAAAATATACCACAGATGGATCATTAATTTTCAGAAAACCTGCGAGCTCTGCTTAGTTGATACCTGATTTTAAAGTAGAGAAAAATGTTTTTCAACTGGGGTAAAAAAATAGATCAGTTTACTGGGAACCTTACTGCAATAATAATGGCGTTAAATAATCATCTAAATTTTTCCACGATTCTTATATACCAAGTACTTTTTTGTTTGAGTCAAAGTCGTGCTTTAGGCAACTGAAATCATTAAAATTACAGAAATAATCAAGAAATGATAATGGAAATTACCAATTTGATTCATGCTCTTTCTAATACCAGGCACGACAAAATTATTTTTCTGCTGGATAACCGTCACACTGTTGCGTTTTATTATAACGATAAAAGTAGAGCAGAGCTGCCAAAACAAGGTGCAAAAGGTAGTTCAGAGTCGCTCAGGAATGAATTTTCCACTTTCGGTTTCAAGAACAATATATTATAGTGAAATCATTTTGCTTGAACCATTTTCAGAATTCCTTTAAAAGTCTCATAAATATTAATTACACAGATTTTTTTAATATTGCAAACTTTTGAAAATACAGTCCCACATCATCAAGAAAGTTATCGTCCGTTATTATAGTTGCAAGTCGAAAGCTTTTACACCAAAATTTATAAAAAAAATACCTCCTGTAGGTTGTGGACAAGCATCACAGTAGATCATATATCTCAAGTCCGCTATTAAACAAATTCATAATAAAATAATCATGAATACTTAATATAGCGCCTATTCTCGGGCTAAGACCATGCTCTAAGCGCTTTAACCACAATCAAACACTCGCTTACACAACGGCTGCCTACGCAGGGTAATGAGGCCGACTGAAGAGCTGCCAGCTGGCGCTTCATTCAGTCGTTTCCCGTGTCATCCAGTCATAATCGTTTCAAATCGTCACTCATTTCTTTACTTCCCGTTCAATTCTTTCCATTATTCTACGCAGGGTGCATGCAGTGTGTAACGTGTCATCCATACCCAACGGCCAAACTGGCCTACTCTTCCGAAATTGGGTGATGGATTTTAACGTGGTGCAAATATTATGGCTGCGTTCACACACGGAACCTCGTTTTTATAGTCCTCATTCGAAGGACTTAATGGATTATACCCATGCTGTCTACATATACAGTTGGAAATATTTTGATCCCAGTATAACCTATGAGAATTCTGTTTCTTTCTTTATCAAAGACCCAATAAGTAATTATTTTATAGTTTTTTTACATTACGAGTTACGTTTAAGTGGATTTTAATCAGTAACCTTCTACTAAATCTACATAAAATATACGAAAGGACCATCTTCACCGCCCCTACATCGTCCCTGTTGCTCTCTATCCCCAATATCAAAACCATTTGTAGTTTTTCTAGTTTTAAGACAGAGGTTTCGTTGGTTTATAGATTTATTTGTTGGTGATGATGAGGTTTTTTTTCCGTCTAAAATCACCATAGAGTGGATAGACTTAAATTTGAAACTAATCACCGCACCTACGCAACGCACGCAGTCGCTCGCATCGCTCGCTCCTCGCTCGCTCGCTCTCCATCACTCACTCACTCACTCACACACACACAACTACCACACACACACACACACACACACACACACACACACACACACACATACGCACACACACACATTCACCTCTAGTTCCGAACTTTTTCCACAGACCCTCAACCAGACTCAAAGTGTATATACCATTCCATTCACCACACAGTGGGCGTGGTTCACCACGGCGATGGAACCCAAAACAGGTCAAGACCAGAAAGGTCAGCCAATAATCCCAAGGACAACATGTCCGCCAAGCCAGTTGGCTAGAAAGATCGTGCATCGGTGTCGTTTATTGTCGAAAACAGTCGGACATTTATCGTGACAAGGAAGCACGTACCCATCACTCCACACAGTATGATACCTGCCGTAGGTCGGCGAAGACTGCACGTGCAGCATTGCTGACGTGTTTTGTCCCACAAAGTGGAGAGGGTCTTGTGTCAGTGCTGAGAGGTTACATCGTCGAGCGTTTTATCTTTCTTACAGAGAGTAGGAGCCACGCCATTTTCCTGACCAATCTGCAGTATCAGAATTGCCTGTTGACGTCAGGATGATATAAAAGAATCTTAAGAGTGTCTCGGAACGAAGTGAAAAGCGCCATCATCTTCTTTATCATGTTCATCTTCACTGACTTTAATTCTTTTTTAGTCTGGAAATTTCGTGGCTTTTTTTTTATGAGTTCTGTCATAGTCATGCAATATAGCAGTTTTCGTCGATGGACATAGTAGCGTCCCTAGAGACGTATCCTCAACCATTTATACACTTATTTCGTCTTAGGGGGGGGGAGTAAAAGGATGTGGGGCCTGATGTTTGTGTCCCGTGTAGGTGGACCCGCTGAACATCACAAAGATGCTTCGTCACCTGCTGCGTCTCACTCTGGGCTGTATCCTACAAGGAATGTTGATATTCTCGCTTCCATGAACTCTGATCATGGACCACGACAGGATAAATCCGGGTGTAACTGAGAAAGGAATCTGAATGATCGGCAAGAAGCAACACGATTCAGGAGACATGGGAAAGCCACATGTCCGCAAAAAATTGAATAACTTAAGCAAAAAGAGTCGAATTCCTACCTGCAGTTCCGATTTGTATCATGGTATCTATTTTCCCTGGCGCTCATAGCTAGGCAAATATTCATTACTGGCTTTTTGTCTTTGTACTTTTATTCTAATAATTCTTCTCTTAGAATAGTAGGTTTAGTCTGTTTCTATACATACTTTCATTGATGAGTCCGCAGTTCACTTTCCTTTGGTTTACCGAACATTGAAACAAGTGCTCCTGAGAAGTTTAAAACGGAAGAGTTAAAACCGAGTTTCTGAGGTTGCCCTATAAAACTGTGAATGAATTTACTTTAAGAAGAATACACTTCGTAATTATGGCATGGAAATTTTTGTACGTAGCAGATATTTCATCATAATATTTAGTACAAATTTAAAACTCACGTTTACTTTCATAAGAAAAAACAAATCTGAGGAATCTGGCACATCGAGCCAAAAAAGAAGGATTGAAGGCTCTCTGTTCAAAGTCCTATCAAACAACGTCGCCCACTTCCGATAAGAAGAGGACCTAGAAGCAACGGCTAAAACAGCGAGAAGAGTTCCAGACAGGAGATGGCCCGAGGTGGAGCAAAAGAAATTTTTCCCCGAGCTTTACACCTCTCAACTGTAGAACAGGAGCCTCTGATGGCAGTGTGGAATGACACACGAATCCGTTGTCGAGCCGTTTGGTCTGGAGGTTCGAAGAATCACGCCAGTGGTGAAAAAAAGGCACAAACGAACAAACACACAAAAACTTTTTGAAGGGATAAGGGTATCTAAGGATTCGGTAAGTAGACATAGCACTCGTATCAAAGTCTGAGTGAAGAGACCTCGACGTCACCCTCCTCTCTAAGTGTATCCATACACATAACTTCTTTCCATCTGTTCGCTCTGGTGTTGTGTGTTTGTGTGTGTGTGTGTGTGTGTGTTGGTGTGTGTGTGTGTGTGTGTGTGGTGTGTGTGTGTGTTTGTTTGATCCACATTCTTCTATATGACATGTCAGTCATTGCGAAAATCCATTTCATTCCTTCAGGCAACGCCACTTCACAGATACCTTCATCAAATCCACAATATAATGACACACCACGTCTCGTAAAATTTTCACTTTGCAGCAATGTCGTCGAAATCCCTCTGTGAGTACTTCGTAAAATTTCCACTTTTGCACAATGTCGTCGAAAGTCCTCTGTTCCTTTTGGAGAACTTAGCTTGCTTGACAAAGCTCCGCTTCAAAACTACGTTCGTACCAACGTGAGAGGAAATAGAATGTATTGATGTCTGCAACGTTAACTGCATGTTTTTACATCCTCGTCAAAATAGTCGGTCGCTATTTTCTTGGAAGAGATTTCCGCAGCTCCAGTAAGATTAGAGTAATTGAAACTCAGTCGACCTAAATGAATAATAATTTTTAACACCCTCTTTGGTGGTGGAGTGTGTGTGTGTGTGTGTGTGGTGTGTGTGTGTGTGTGTGGTGTGTGTGTGTATGAATATGTGAGTAAAAAATTTCCACAGTTAGCTCACTATGATCACCACGATCTTAACTCACCTAGAACCATTGTTTACCATGTGTTCCCCCCCCTTTTCTCCCCCCGCCCCCTTTTTGTGTGTGTGTGTGAGTGGTGGTGGTGTGTGTGTGTGTGTTTGTGTGTGTGTGTGTGTGTGTGTGCAAAACAACATGAATACCCTGTTTTTTTTCATTGATCAACTCACTCTGCTATCTTTCCTCTACAACAAACACAGCATATTGATGCCAAACTTGAGACATTATTTCTCATCACTCTGTTACAATGAACATCATCCCACAAAAGGAATTAGTTATACTTACCTACTTTTTTTTAAAAAAAATAAACAAAAAACACAATTACTAATGAAAAACCTTCTACCCTCTGAACCCCCTCTCCTGAAACCCTACCTCCCCCCAACCTAACCCCCCTCCCAACCTCCCAACCAACCCAAAAACCTCCTCTCCACCAACTCCCAACCTCTCCCAACCGATCCCAACCCACCCACCCCCCACCTCCCCCCCCCCACCCCAAAACCCCCACCGCCAACACATTACAACCCACCACTACCCCTCCCACCCCCCCCACCAAACCTCCAACCTACTCCCACACCCCCACCCCCCCCCACACCCCCCCCAACCCCCCACAACCCCCCCCCACCCCCCACCCCCCCCACTCCCACCACCCCTCCACCCACCCCCCCACCCACCTCCACAAAACCTCAAAACCTCCCACTCCACCCCCACCACCCCCCCCAACCGCCCCGCAACCCCCCCCCTAGCGTCCCCCCCCACCCAATTAAATATGAAACTCCCAACCTCGCCACCCCAACCTCTCTTCCACCCACCCCCCCACCCACCCCCACCGCCGCCAAAGTATGGCATGAAGATACAATGAGCACTCCTTCTCTTTTTTCTCCCTCTTTTCTCTTGCCCTCTTTGCCTTCTTCATTCGTTCTCTTTTGCCCTCTCTCTCGTTTCTCCTTTTTGCCCCTCTTTTCTCTCTCTTGCCCTTCTTTCTTGCGCCCTCTTTTTTGCTCTATCCCTTTCTCTATTCTTCTCTTGCTTTGCTCTTTCCTCCTTCTCCCTTTTCTCTTGGCTACCTTCTCCTCCTTTCTCTTTCTCTTTGTCTCTTTTCTCTTCATTCTTTTCTCTTGCCCCCCTCTCCTTTTTTTCTTCCCTCCTTTCGCTTTGCCTTGCTCTTTCTCTTTGATCTTTTCTCTTTTCCTCTCCTTCTCATTCTCTTGCCCCCGCCCCCCCCGCTTCTCTTGCCCTCTTGCCCCCTCTTCTCTTGCCCAGAATATCCGCCCCCCTTTCTTTATCTTTCTCTTGAGCCCCTTTCTCGATGCCCCCCTATAGTCCATCCTGGCCATTTGCCCTGTTCTCTTCTTGGCCTCCCTCTCTTGCGTTCTCTCGTTTCTCTCTCTTTTTCACTTTCTCCTTCTTCTCCCTCCCTCTTGTTTTCCTTTCTCTGGTCTCCCAACTTTTTCCTCTTCTTCATCTCCTCTTGCCCCTTTTCTCCCCGTCGTTGCTTTTTCCTCTTCCTCTCTCTTTTGCTTTTTTTGCCCCCCTTCCTTTTTTTCCTTTCCGTCCTGCCCTCTTCCCTTGGCCCCCCCTCCCTTTCCACTTGTGCCCTCTTTGCTTTTCTCTTTTTCTTTTGGCTTGCCTTGTCTCATTGTCTTCCCTTTTCTCATTGCCCCCCCCCCTTCCTCCCTTCCTTCCTTTTCTCTCTTTTGCTTTTTCTCTTTTGCCCCCCCCTCCTCCTCTTCCCTTCTTCCCTTCCTCCTTTTCTTCCTAATCTCTTTGCCTTCTTGCCCCTTGCCCCCCAAGCTTCATTTCCTTGCCTTTGTCCAACACCCCAGTCTAATCCCTTACCATTCCTCCACATTCCCTGCCCCCCCCTAACGCTTTCCTTAGTATTTTTATCTAATTCACCCACCCCGCCCTATCAAGTGTTCTTCCATTATCTTCCTATACCGCCCCCCTTCCTTCACTTGAGTCCTCCTTTTTATCCTCCCTCTTCCTCACGTTCCTCCTATTGATGCACGAATTGTTCTTCTCCCCGATGCCCTTTGCCGCCCTTTCTCCTTCTCTCCTTATCTCTTTTTGCCCCTTCGCTTTTTCTCTTCTCTTTGCTTCCTTGTAGCTCTTGCCCCCCTCCCTTCTCTTATTCTTCCTCTTTTTCTTCTCTGTTTTCCTCTTTGCTGTTTCTCTTTTCTCTTTTTTCTCTTTTTTGCTTGCCCTCCCTGTTTTTTTGTTCCCTTTTCCTCTTTCTCCTTGCCCCCCTTCTTTTCCTTTTCCTTTTCCACCCTTTATCTTTTCTTTCCTCCCTTCGTTCTCTTGCCTCCCCCTTTCCTCCCTCTCCTTATTTTTCCTCCTTTCCATACCTCGTTCCTCTTGTTCCTCTTTTTTGGTCTTTGCCTCCCCCTTTTACTCACACTCCACCTTATCCATCTTCTTCTTCAGGCCACAGCCGTTATTTCCTCTTCGTCTCGTTTATTCTCTTCTCATTGCCGGACATCCTTTTCTACCTTTTTTTACACACTACTCTCCCCCCCTCCCTCCTTGCCCCCTTTATTCCTATGCCCCCCTTGTTATCCCCTCTGTTTTTAGCCCCCCCTTGCTTGCCTCACCTTTTTTTCGTGGGTGCCCTCTTCTCCCTCTTTGCCCCCGCCCCCCTGCCCCTTCTCTTCTTTCCTTTCATTTTTCCACCTCCTTCCTTCCTCCTCTTCCTCCCTCCCACCCGTTTCCTTTCCCTCTTGTCCTCCCTACCTTCTTTCCTCCTCCCTCCTGCCTTCGCTTGTTTCTCCTTTCCTCTATCACTTGCTTTGCCAGACCCCTTTTCTTTCCTATCCCCCCCTGCCCTTTTTTCCTTCCTTTGCCCCCCCTTTCTCCCTTCCCTTCTGCCGCCCTTTACTTTTCTCTAGCCTCTTGCCCACTAGCCCCCCCGTCCTCCTCCCCCCCCGCCCGCCCCCTTACCTCCTCCTCCGTTTTCCCTCATCTTCCTCCCCTTCTTCTTGCGTCCCACCCCCTCTTCCTCTCCTCCTTTGATTCTCCTCTTCCAGTTTTTCCTCATGCTCCTTCTTCTCATTCTTGTCTCCTTTCTTGGTGCTTTTCTCTATTCTGGCTCTACCCTTCTCACTGTGCTCGTTACTCTTGCCACTTGCGTTCCTCCGACAACTCCTTCTCTTCTCCTCATTGTGACTCCCCTTTATTATCCCAACACACAGCACATAATTTTTTGTATCCAAGTCCCATATATCTTTATTTTTCCTCCTCTTTCTCTTGCCATCCCCATCCTCCTTCCTCCCCTGCTTCCATCCTCCGCCTCCCCTTCCCCTGTCCCCCTCCTCTTTCGTGCCATTTCTCTTCTCCCTCGTTGCCCCACCCTTCCCTTCTCTTGTTTCTCTTGCCTTTTTTTCTCCTTTTTCGGTGTGTCTCTTTTGGCCCCCCTTTTCCTTACCCCCTTTCTCTACTCTGCTCTTGCCTCTTGCCCCCCTACTTTTTTTCTATTTTTGTGTGCCCCCCATCCTCCCCTCCCTCCTCCCTTCCTCCCCCCCCCCTCCCCCCCCCTCTCCTCCCTCCCCCCCTTCCTCCTCTTCCCCTCCCCCCCCCCCCCCCCCTCCCCCCCTTCCCTTGTCCTCCCCTCCGCCCCTTGTTCCTCCCCCCCCCTCCATCCCCCCCCCCCCCCCCACCCCTTCCTTCCTCCCCCAATTCCTCCCTCCTCCCGTCCTCCCTTATTCCCCTCCCTCCCCCCCCCTTCCTCGCCCCTCCCTTCCTCTTGTGCCCCCCTTTTTTCACTTTCCTCTTCCCCTTCTTCCTTCCTTTCTCTAGCCACCCCCTTCCACTTTTCCTCTTCCCCTCTCCTTCCTCCCTTCCCTCCTCCTCTCCCCTTTCGCCCTCGCCCCCCTCTTTTTCCCTTTTTTCTCTTGCTCTTTTTGCCCACCCCCATCCTCCTTCTCTTCTTCTCTTCTTCTCTTGCTCCCTTCCTCATTTAGCCCCCGCCTCCCCTTTTCCTTTATTTTTCCCTTTTACTTTCCTTCCTTTTCCCCCCTCCCTTCTCCCTTTGGGATTGCCCCTTTGCTTTATTTTTCTTTTGCCCCCCCTTTACCTCCCCCCTTTTTTTTCCCTTCCTCCTCCCCCCCTCCACTCCCCCCTCCGTTTTGTTTTGATTTTCAATTCCTCCCCCTCCCTCCCCTTCCCCTTCCTTCCTTCCTTTCCCTCCTTCCTCCCCTCCCCCTTCCCCCTCAGACCTTTCCCTCCCCTTCCCTGCCCCCTGCCACCCCTTTAGTCCCTCACCACGCCCTTCTTTGCCCCCGGCCTTCTCTCTTTCCTCATTGCCCGTGCTCTTGCGTTCTTTTGCTCTTGGTTCTCTTGCCCCCCTCTTCCTTGCCATTGCCCTCTCCCTCTTTTCTCTCTCCTTCCTCGTTTGCCCCCTTAACTTCATCCTCCCCCCCCTCCCCCCCTCCTCCTCCTATACTTTCCTCCTCCTCCCCCTCTTCCCTTCCCTTGCCCTCCTCCCTTCCTTTGCCCCCCTTCTTGCCCCGCCCCTTTCCTCCCCCTCCCCCCCCTTTTCCTCCTCTTTCCTTTTTCCCTTTTTCCCCCCTTTTCCTCCCCCCCCCCCCCTATTCCCTCCCCCCCCACCCCTATCCCTCCCCCTTTTTTTTCATTCTTTTTCCCCCTCCCCCCCCCTTTTTCCTTCTTTCCCCCTTTTCCTTCCCCCCCCCGACCCCCCCCCCCTTTCCCCTTTTTTCCCCCCCCCCTTCCCCCCCCCCTTCCCCTTTCCTTTCCCTTCCCTTTTTTCCTCCTTTTTTCCCCCCCCTTTCCCCCCCCCTTTTTCCCCCCCCTCTTTTTCCCCCCCCCCCCCTTTTTTTTCTTTTTCCCATCCCCCCCTTTCCTTTTTCCCCCCTTTTTCTTTTCCCTCCCTTCCCCCTTTCCTTTCTCCCCTTTCCCCTCCTTTTCCTCTTTCCCCCTTTTTTTTTTCCTTTCCCTTCCCCCCCCTTTCCCCCTCTTCCTTTCCCCCCCCTTTTCCCTCTTCCTTCCTCTTTCCTTTTTTTCCTTTCTTCCTTCCTCTTTCCCCTTTCCCCCTCCTCTCCTTTTCTTTTCCTTCCCCCCCTTTCCTCCTTTTTTCCCTTTTCTCCTTTTTCGTTCTCCTTTCCTCTTCCCTTTCCTTTCCCCCCCTTTTTTTTTTTCCCCCTTTCCTTTTCCTTTCCCCCCCCCTCTTTTTTTTCCTCCTTTTTTTCCTCCCCCCTTCCTTCCCCTCCCCCCCCTTTCTTTCCTCCCCCCCCTCCCCTTCCCCTCCCTTCCCCCTCCTCCCCCCCCCCCCCCCCCCCCCCCCCTTTTCCCTCTCTTCCTTCCCCCTTCTTTCCTCTTCCCCCCCTCCCCCCTTCCCCCCCCTTTTTCCCCTTCCTTCCTCCCCCTCCTTTCCTTTTTTCCCCCCTTTCCCCCCCCCTCCTTTTTTCTTTTTTTTTCCCCCCTTTTTTTTTTCCCCCTCCTCTCCTCTTTTCCCTTTTTTCCCCTCTTCCTTTCTTCTTTTCTTTTTCCCCCCTTTTTTTTCCTCCCCTTTCCCCCCCCTTTTTTCCCTTTCCCTTCTTCCCCCCCCTCTTTCCCTCTTTTTTTTCTCTTCCCCCCCCTTCCCCCCTTCCCCCCCCTTTCCCCCTTTTTTTTTCCTTTTCCCCCCCTTTCCCCCCCCCTTTCCTCTCTCCTCTTCTTTTTCCCCCCTTTTCCCTTTCCTTTTTCCCCTCTTCTTTTCCCCCCCCCTTCCTTTCCCCTTCCTTCCTTCCCTTCCCTCCTTCCTCCCGCCTTCCCTCCATTCCTTCCCCCTTTCCTCTTTCCTTTTCCCCTTTTTTTTTGTTCTTTCCTTCTCTTTTCTTTTTCTCTCCTTCTTTCTTTCTTTTTCCCCTTCCCCCCCCGGTCCTTCCCCCCTTTTCCCTTTTCCCCCTCCACCCCCCTTCCTTTTCTTTTTTTTTTCCCCCCTGCCCCCCCCACCCCCTTCCTCTCTCCTTCCCCCCCCCTCCCGGGGGGCACCTCTCCTCTCGGGGGGCTCGAGGGGGGGGTGGGGGGGGGGGTGGGGCCCTCCTTCTTTCCATCTTGGCTACTCCTTGGTGGGTCTCTCTGACTCCTCGGAACTACATTCATCTTCCTTTTCCTCTCTCTCCTCTTCTCTCTCTGTCTCCCTCTGGCTCTCTCTCTCCTTTCCTCTGGCCTCTGGGGGCTCCTCTATCTGCCTCTCTCTCTGCTCATCTGCTGTCTGTCGGGGGCTCTCACTCTTCTGATTCGCTCTGGGCATCTATCTCCTATCTCTCCTTCTCTCTCTGGGGCTACTCTCTCCTCTGCTCTGCTCTCCCTTCTCTTCTCTTCATCGGTCTGAGGGGGCTCTCTGGGGGGGGGGGGGGGGGGGAGGCGCTGGGGGGGGAGATGAGGGGGGGGGAGGGGGGGGGGGGCCTCTCTGAGGGGGGGGGGGCGGGGGGGGGGGGGGGGGGGGGGCTCTCTCTCTCTCCTACAACTCGGGAGGAGGGCTTGGGCTCTATGGGCGCTCGTCTTTCCTCTGGACTCTCCGGCTGGCGCTATTCTGCTCCCTCTGGCCCCCTCTCTCTCCTCCCTCCTGACTGGGGGCTGACCTTGGTTTCACTGACTGTCCCTCCCTCCGGCGGCCTCTACTCCTCCTGCTGGTCTTGTCTGGCTCCGGGTCTCTTCCATCTCTTCTCTATCTGGGCTCTCCTCCTTGGGCCCCCCCTCTCGGCTTCCCCTCCTCTTCTCTCCGCCTTGACTACCTATCCCTCTTCCCTCGCTCTGGCCTCTCTCTGGAGCTCTGCCCGCTCCACTCATCTGACCTCTCCCACGACTAGATGGCTCTCCTCTATGGGTGCCCCTCTTCTGAGCCTTCTACTTCCAGCTCTCTTCTTACCGGGGCTGCTCTCTCTTTGACTCTGGCCTCTGGTCTCTGCTGCCCCTGACTTGCCTCTCCTCTTGACTCTCTTCTGTCTATCTCGGGCTGAGGGGGCTCTCCTCTCATCTCTCTCTCTATCTCTCTTCCGCTGGGACTCTAGGGGCTCTCTGTCCTCTCCTTGGACCTGTCTCTGCTTCTCTGGCGCTGGCTCTTCCTCTCTCTGGGGCCCTCCCCCTACTGACTCTCCTCTCCTCTCCCGTCCGGCTCCCTCTCTGGGCTCTCTAGGCTCGGGCTCCTCTCTCTCTCTACCGGCCCCCCCCTCCCCTCTCTTCCGGTGTCATCTTACATTAATCCTCTTTCTCCCCGCGCCTTCTCTGGCTCCGGACCTCTCCTCTCCCTGGCTCTCTCTCTCCTATCTCTATGGACCCCCTTCCTCCTCCTTGCTTCTTCTGGGCTCTCTCTAACCTCTCTCTCTCTCTCTCCTTCCATCTCTTATATTCCTCTCTCTTCCCCTCTGGCTCTCTCCCTCTACTCTGGTATCCCTCCTTCTGGGGGGTTTCCTGACCTCTGGCCTCTGACTGCTCTATCTGGATGGGCTCTTGGCTCTCCTCACTCCTTCCTTTCGCGGTCTATCGCTCTCTTCTCCCTCTTCTCGCTTTGGGGCTCTCTTATCCTTGGGGGGCTCTTCTCTCTTGTTCTCTGGGAATCCATTCTCTCTCTTCCGGTCTCTCCTCCCGCACTCTTTCTCTGGCTTTTCCCTCTCTCCCTCTCTCCTCTCTCTCCTCCTCCTTGCCTCCTCTCTCTCCTCTCTCTCTCTCCTCCTTCTGGGCGATATCTCCTCTTGTCCTCTCTCTTCTAACTTGGGCTTCTCCCCCCCCCCTCTCCCTGGGGGCTCTCGGCCTCTTCTCCCGGCTCCTCTGGACTCTCCTCTCTTGGGGCCTCCTGGGGTCTCTCCTCCTCTCTCCTTGGGGGGTCCTCTCTCTCTGTCCTCTCTCTTCTCACCTCTCTCTCCTCCTCGCCTCCCTCTGCCTCCCCCTGGACTCTTCCTCTCTCTCTTTCGGGGGGCCTTCTCCTCTCTGCTCTCTGGCTGGGGCTCTCTCCTCTTCCCTCCCTTTCCTGACTCTACTCTCTGGCTCCCTCTCTCTTGTTCTCTCTCTCTGGCTCCTCTCTCTTACTCTTCCTCTCTCTTCCTGGGCTTCTCTTTTCTGGGCTTTCCTACTCGGGTCCTCTGAGCTGAGGGCCCTCCTCTCCTTCTCTGGGTCTGGGCTTGCTTCTTCTCGGCTCCTCCTTCTCTCTCTCTTCCTGGTCTTCTTTTCCTCTCTCCTGACTCCTCTCTCCTCTCTCTCTTCCTCTGGGGATCCCTCTCTTCCTGGGCTCTATGAGGCCTCGGCCCTCTCCTCTCCTGGCCTCTGCTAGGATCCTTCCTCTCTCTGATCCTCCCCTACTCGGCCTCTCATCTCCTCTTCTGGGTGGCCTTCCTCTCTTCTGCTGCCTCCACGGCTAACTCCTTCTGGGGGCTGGTGCCCCTTCTGCCTCTCTTCTCTCTCTTCTCCTCTTCCCTCCTCATCTCTCCTGCTCCTCTCCATAGCTTCCTCGACTCTCTCTGGCTCTCTCTCTATGCTTCTCCTCTCTGGGCTCCTCTCTCTCCTCGGCTTTCTGACTCTCTATCTCTCTCTCTTCTCCCTCTGCCCTCTCTCCTCCTCCCCTCTTAGGCTATCTGCCTCTGGGCTCCCTCTCTCTTCTCCTCGCTCTCTTTTCTCTTAGGGCCTTACTGCTCACTCTCTCTCCTGACTGACTTCTCTCTCTCTCTCATTAGCTGTCCTATCCTCCCTGCCCACCTTCTCCTTCTTCTCTTCTTCCACTTTCTAGGGCTTGACTTTCCCTCTTTCCCTCCCTCTGCACTTTTTGCTCTCCTTTTCTTTCTCCTTCATTCTCTTCTCTCTTTCTTCCTCCCCTCCTTGGACATTCTCTGGCTTTCCCTGATCTCTTCTTATTTTGCGCTGAAATATCGAAGAAAACTTGATTGACTTTGGGGGCTTTGGCTCTGGCTACGGGGCTCTCAGCGGTGTGAGATGACCTATCCCTATAAGCGGCTGGATATAGTAGCCTCCTTCTGGGCTTCGGATCTCTGCCGCTCTATGGTCTGCTTCTCGTGTTGCTGCGGATCCTGTCTTTCCGCTCTGGCCTCCTGCTGATGTAGAATCTCATCTTGCTCTGCTCTCTCTATCTCTCCCTCTTCTCCCTCTCTCTGAATTTTTCTTTTGTCTCTCTTTTTTCTCTGCCATCGCTACTCCTTCTTTGTTTGTGTTTTTTTTTTTTCTTTCTCTTTTCCTTTGTTTATTATGTGATGCTTCCTTTCTCTTCCTCTTCTTAATTTTTCTCTTCCCTCTTCCTTTCTAGCTCTTCTCTCTTCTCCGGGTCGCGTGCTACGGCTCTCTTTCTTTCCTTCTCTTTTCTCCTTTCCCCTCTTTGACTAACATGTGCAAAAAGCAAATCCCAGGAGAGAGAATTGAGAGATTAGAGCAGAGAGCAGAGAGATTGTCCCTTTCTCATGATCTTGGATTATTTATTTATGATTAAAACGAGAGATGTTCAATGTTGTCACAAAATTTGTGTGGAAAATGTTTCACACAGAGGAAACCGAAATCCCATATTGTCCCAATGTTGTTCCATTTGTCACAATTTGTGTGAGTAGGAAAATGCTTTCAACACAGGAAAACCGAATCCAGCAAAACTGCTTTTTTATAATCAAATCATCTGGTCTTTTTCTCTGTCTCTCCATTCCCAAACTTCTTTTATTATTGCTTGAAGCTGCCTAATCAGTCTGTGTTCAGGGTTATCTTCAGATCCATCTGACATGGAAAGCTGACGAGTGTAAAAAGGGAGGAAGAGGGGGAAAGAGGGGGACATGGTAAGCATGTAAGAACATATATAGATTGCATGAAGTGGCATGTGTGCGTGTTCTGCTATCTGTAGTTGTGTCGTGCTTGCGTTGCACCAACTCAACATAGGTTTCTCAGCTCTTGGCAACTCTTAAAATCTGTTTCAATTATTTTCAGTTACCTTTTACAAAGACATTAAGTCAGCTTGTGTGCGTGTGTGCGTGCTGCACACGTAATAGGTTCTCAGCTCTTGCAACTTTAAAAAATTCTGTGCTTCAATTTACTTCCAGTTATCTTTTAAAAAGAACATAAGTCACAAACAGAAAATGTTGTCAGCAAACTTTAAAAAAACCAGCTATACCAGCATTCATCTATTCCACCTGTGGCCTTTGGCATTAAAATCTTTTCTCTGCAAAATGAACACAAGCAAGAAAACCTAAACTTTACAATGTATTTCTATTTCCAGAACACATCTTATGGTGCCTGTATTCTTCAGCAGGATATGGACCCGTCCACCTTAAGCCTTATGTTTACAGTTTGTGAAAATCTAAACTGCACTTCTTCTGCGTCGTAATTTTCCCATACCAACTACAAATTCATCTGGTCACTCCTGCCTCTTATGTGACTGCAAGGGAAACACTGGCCAAGGTGACATGTGGTCTGCTTTCAACTGCAAATTTTTTTTCCCTTCCCTTTTACTCTAAGGATAAAACTGTTTTTCAATGGGTATGCCCACTTTTCTTGTGACAACTTCGATTCACAGCACGATGTTATTACTGAAAAGCCCCATATACCCATCCATAAACTGCATGCAAAGTGTATCCACATTCTACAAAAGCCAAACATTTTCAAGGCTGGGGGAGAAAGTTGGGGGAAAAAAAAACAACAGCAGTAAATAATTACAGCCTAGATCACCACACAGAGACCTTATCAGAGCTGCAAAAGTCATTACAGGGGGGAAAAAATCCACATCCTGAAAAGTTCATATCCTAAAAAAAAACAGGTTTACACCCAGAAAAACAAAACAAACAATTCACGACATGGTAGCGAAACTATTGACATCTTTAAAGACTAGGCCGTGCTAGTGCCAGACATTAGATTTTAAAAATGAAAAGAAAAAAAAGAAGGGAGAACATTCAAATGCCAAAGCAAGACATATGGAAAAGCTATATGGGGAAATTAAGAACTTGAGAATGACACTAGACAGTGCGTACTGATCTTATTTTTCCCCTCTTTTTTCCCACTTTTCATTGCCTCGGTTGCCACATTACAAAAAACGCTGTCGTTATCACTGCGTACAGAAATCCTTTTACAATAGTTACAGGACAAAGACCAAGACAATGGTCCACTAAGGCAGAAAAACAGTACCACGACAATACAGAAAGACAAGTTATATTTTTGAACGGGCAGGTCTTATAGTGGAGAGAGACTGAAAAGTGGATGCTACAACCAGAACTTGCAGAAGGCATGGGGGGGCAGAATAAGTATATAGTACTGAACAGTAGCAGCCCCATACATCTCCATGGTTGGGAGAAAAGCTTACTAGGTCGGAGTTCCAGGGGGTTTACATTCAACACAGTGGACAAGCATATAGTGTTGCCCCTCTGGTCAGAACTGGCTTCCAGGCAATGCTGACAAACTACAGCCAATGGATGCATTGTGTCTGAACTGCAACGCTATTCCTTCACCTTTATTAAGACATGGTCCATGTCTATGCAAAGTGGACACATGGGACATCCCTGCAACCTTTGTTAACCACTCGCGAGTCACTTTCCTTTTCTTTTCCTAAAACTCACAGCATGATGTTAGTTCCTCGTCAGAGTTAGAAACATATTCCTCTTTCTGAGTAAGAAAACATGTGCAATAATAATATAATTAATGATTTCTTATATAGCGCTTTAATCAAAAACGAATTTCTCTAGCGCTTTACAAAGTCATACTTACATTCTCCCTTCTTCATATACATAATCACACCTTACACCAAACTACAATTACTATGTACTACAATAACTAACAAATCCTAATCCTACCAATGTGACATTCATTATTCTTCAAATATACAATACAAAAACTCTAATTCCTATAACGTTCATTCATACAACAAATACAGATAATAGTAGAACATACACATACGCTACATTTGAAAAGGCCCCAGTCGGCTATGAGTAGGTTGTACACCCCCCCCCCCCCCCCCCCCCCCCCCCCCCCCCACGCCCCCCCCCTCCCCCCCCCCCTCTCCCCACAGCATTTGGACTAATTATGAGAAAATAGATGGGTTTTAAGTTTAGACTTGAAGAAGAGAGAGAGAATCTGAATGTCTGAGACAGTCTGGCTGTCTGTTCCACGTCGCAGGATCTTGAAAAAGAGAAAGATCTTTCACCAGTTGTAGTCCTGAAGCGAGTCATTCGCAGAGGCGGTCGTCAGCACAGGAGTGCGTAGTTGTCGAGAGGGGGTGTAGTTTTAAGGAGATCTGAGAGATAAGACGGTCCATTTTTCAAGAGAGCAGATGCGATGTGAGAGTTGAGATTTTGTACGAGATACGGTTTGAGAAGATAGCAAGTGAAGGGTGTCGGAGGAGAGGCGAAATGTGAGCATGTTTATTGCTCTACAGGGAAGATCAGGGCTGGCATGATTGTGGATTCGCTGCTGCTACACATATGTTGTAAACTGAAGGTTAATCATACTCTTTTTTATCTTTTTTATTCCTGAACTTGAATTCTATTGTTTCCTGTTCAATCTTTTGTAGCTTGGGATTGTGGCCGTTTTTAATCCAACCATTGAAGATTTAACCATATTCGATTTTTTGGTGACACCACTGACAGATTGTGTGTGTGTTGTTGTGTGTGTGTGTGTGTGTGCCTCTGTGTGTGTAGTGTGTGTGTGTGTGTGTGTTGTGTGCGCGTGTTGTTTGGTGTGTGTGGGCGCGTGGCATCAGGTACTCGCTGGGCGGCCTGATCTGGATCGGCAAGCACGGTCCGAGTGGTCGTGTGTTTGTCTTTGTCTGTGTGGTCTGTGTTTGTGTGTCTGTGTGTTTCTCTGTGAGTGTGCATTCATGTAAAAAATGTAACCCATCACTTTAAATTCTCACCGATGTATCAAAGTGAAAAAAAAAAAAACCACACACCACCCTTTGGGAGGGGACTAGCCTTCAGTTCCCATGGGATACAAAACTATGGATATGACTATCACTTATACGCTCAACAAATTTTCCACTTCTGAACCGAAGAGAGAAAAAATATATTCGGAAATGTTCACGACCCACAGCAACAAACTGGACTTTTTACATGGTTTGATGCAACTGTCAAAACACAAAGTAATCTTTGTATTTTTCCACCTCTCCAGTGGTATGTAACTAAATTTAGTTGCAACGTCAAATGGTTGGTACCTATAAAAGTCGATTTACTCAAACTGCAAAATTGTGGGAATGCTGCGAGCATGGGATTAACAAAAATATTATTATTATATATTGTCATTACCGAGTCGTAGATTCCATTTGATGCGACAGAAAGGGAGTCTAATGGGTAGCAATGATTCCACATGATGAGAGTGAAAGGGACTAGACAAAGACAGAGAGGAGAGAGAATTCTAAACCAATGATGGAGAGAAGAAAGAAAAAGACAGACAAACAGAGAACAGAGTCAAGGGATTGAGATAGTCGTGGATAAAGCACACCCACACGCACACATGCATGCACACACACAAAAACAGAAAGAGACGAGGGAGGGAGGGATGAGGGAAAGAGAGAAGGGGGGGAGAGAAAGAGAGAGATTGGGAGGGAGGGTAGGAAGAGAGGGAGAGAGAGTAAGCGATGCGAGCGAGCGATCGAGCGAGAGAGAGAGAGAGAAGATAGGACAGTAAGTGAGAGGACAGCGATGGGGGAAAGAAAAAAAATACACACAAAAAAAAAAGGAAATAGATGCAACACCATAGAATGCACAGTGGCAATACAGCATAACCAAGATCACTCGTGTGATAAAAAAAACTGTTCATTACAAAAAGAACCAAGACCAACACACACACACACACACAACACACACACCACACTCACTCACACACAAAAAACCACACACATACACACCAATGCAAATTAAAGTGCAGCAAAATGGTGAATACAAAATTTGTAATCGTGTTTTTTTTTCTTCATTCCTCAGCTGAAATCAAAGGTCACCACTGATATAAATTAGATCTGTCTTCAGTGTAGGACCTTTTCTTTTTGTTACGCATTTATCCGTCACTAGCACACCTAAGTCTGCATTTGGGTAAACTGTGCAATAAACAGATGCAATAGGGAAAAGGACAGTTTCTCACACTCCATCACTAAATGACATGCCCAAACCTGGACAACAAAGCAGCACAGTACTGCACTCAGATTGGACCTAAATATCTCCAACTGCCACCAACTTAATCTGCAAGTCTGCAGGAAAACAAATAACATAAAAATAGATGAACGTATGACTAACATAAGAATAATCACATTTACAGAAAAAACTCCCAAAGCAAACTTTTATCTTGTTTGGGTCCCCCCTACCCCATTCCCCTTTGGAAATCATAAGATAATGAAGAAAACAATAACTCTTGTCATGAGGTTTAAAATTAGTGCATGCCTCTTACGAATTGTTAATGAATGCATGCTGTTTCAATGACGTTCATCAGATATGTCTCAAAAAGTATGAAATGTGTGACAGAGTGCCGTGACAACTGATTGATTACAGAATCAGCTGGTCAACATTCCATTTTTTCACACCTTGTCATAGTCCAAACACAAGATGATTCATCATCTATCATGGGGTTCTAGAGAATACAGGGAGATAAGCAAGAGTTTGAAATAATCCTCCTCTCTCCTCATTCCACAAAATAATGTAAAGACTGTTTCTATCATCCTGTTAACTATGCAGCGAGGTTCACTTTGTGAGCAGGTGATTAGAGTCTAAATGGCTGTTACCCCATTCCATCACTAATGGGAGGATAGGAGGTGGCTTCTTTTAAGCAGCAATCCCATGCCTGAGTGGGACACACACAACACTTTTATTACTTATTGTTTTAATTATATATGTTAAACATGGAAGCAGGTTCATTTATATGAGCAGCATGATTAGAGTCTGAATGGCTTGGGGCGTACCACATTCTCCTCATATGGGAGGATGGTGGTGGCTTCTATTTAAGCAGCACATACATGCCTGGCACACAGAAACACTTTTATATATATATTTAGCATCAAACATCGCGCCTTCCGTCTCAGTCAAAGGGCAGTGACTATGGAACTAACATTCTCTAAAATTAGGATAACCATTTGTTCTTGGACAAGTAAGCAACACACATACAATGTTCCATACAATCATAAAGTTTCTGGCACAAGTGGTGTGAAAAATATTTACACATTTTACGACAAATGGGTGTGCGAGAGCCGATTCATGCAGCCATGTGGCGTTGTAAAAACAGACAGAAAAGGATCCCATTCTCATAACAATGGTGCGATATGAAAGGTGTCATCAATGTTATTTACTGTAGCAGCAGTTTACATTTGAATGCTACAATATCATTATATACACAAGCACAGCCTGTCCTCCCCCACCCCTGCTGTGTCTAGATGTGAACAATAAAAACGTATGTTAGTACAGACATCCTGAAATGTTACAACGCTCATGAACAAAGCATGCTTAAAAAGTGTTAAAAAACAACTAGTTAACATGCATAGCAGCCAGAGACCCAACAGGGACTGACATATTTCTTTTCTTTTTAGAAACCTTTTTCTGTGTGTGTGTGTGTGTGTGTGTGTGTGTGTGTGTGCGTGTGTTTTCTGGGCATTTTTCCTTTTTTTTTTTTCCTAATATACTAAAATGGAGTCATTGAAGTAGATGATGCATGATTCAATTGGGGGCAAGACTCTTGTCCTAATATCCATGCCTTATTTACTGAATTAACAAAACATATACTGCTCGCTATTACGTCATGAAAACATGAATGTTGGCAAGGCCATGTTATACCTTTCTCTCCACTTCCCAATTATGTCAAAGAAAAAAAAAAAAACTGTCTTTCTGCCCAAATTCAATGACAAAGTTTGGTAATGTCGACCCACTTAACATTGACAGAAAGACATCGTATATGTCATCCAGTTCACATCATGATTCAAAAGGATTGATCTTTAATAAAAACGGCAGCATATCCCCTGCGATCTCTTGCTGCATTAGTGCACACTAGACAAAAAAACACGTCACAGAGCAACATGGATCCCACGTCAGAACCAGCACATAAATATACAGCTGCAGGTGACTCAAGCCAACCACCACCTAGCCGCTGGTACAGCATGCTTTGTCACAGTCACTCTTTGGTTAGGGAGTATGACACAATACACAGTGTCCATCTAAGGCATGCAGATCGCTAGTCTCCATCCATTATAGTCACAGAGATCTCGTTATCTCCATCCATTTAAGTCTGGGCAGGACCACACATCTCCACCAATCTACTTGGCTAGAACCACAACCATTCCATCCATTCCAGTCTTGGCAGACCAATTCATCTCATCCACTTCCAGTCTTTGGCAGACCACTATCTCCATCCATTCCAGTCTTAGCAGGACCACTCAATCTCCCATCCATTCCAGTCTTAGCAGACAACTACTCTCTATTCCATTCAGTCTTGGATAGAAATCACTCATTTCCATCCATTCCAGTCTTATCGGACAGTTCATCTCCATCCATTCCAAGTCCTTGATAGATCACTCATTCTCCATCCATTTATAGTCTTGGCAGACCATTCACTTTCCATCCCATTACGTCTTGGCAGACCACTCATCTCCATCTATTCCAGTCTGGCAGACCACTCATTCCATCCATTCCAGTCTTGGCAAACCATCATCTCTGTACATTCCAGTTTTGGCCACACCACTCATCTCCGTTCATTCCAGGTTTTGGCAGACCACTTCATTTCATCCATTCCAGTCTTAGCAGACCACTCATTCCATACATTCCAGTCTTTAGCAGACCACTCATCTCCATCATTCAGTTTTGGCAAACCACACATCTCCATCCATTCAGTTCTTAGCAGACCACTATCTCATCATTCCAGTTGTGGCAGACAACTCATCTCATCCATTCCAATTTTGGACAGACACCTCATCTCCATTCCATTTAGTCTTGGCATACCACTATCATCTCCATTCATTCCATGTCTTGGCAGACCACTCATCTCCATCCATTCCAGTCTTGGCAGACCATCATCTCCATCCATTCCAGTCTGGCAGACCGCCTCAGCTCCATCCATTCCAGTCTTGGCAAACAACACATCTCCATCATTCCTGTCTTGGAAGACCACTCATCTCCAGCCATTCCAGTCTTGGCAGATCCACTCATCTCCATCCATTTCAGTCTTGGAGACCACACATCTCCATTCATTCCAGTTTTGCAGACACTCATTTCATCCATTCCAGACTTGGCAGACACTATCTCCATCCATTCCAGTCTTGGGCAGTACCACTTCTTCCATCCATTCAGTCCTGGCAGACCACTCGTCTCCATCCATTCCAGTCTTGGCAGTCCACTCATCTCCATCCATTCCAGTCTTGCATGACCACTCATCTCCATCCATTCAGTCCTTGCAGTCCACTCAATCTCCATCCATTCACAGACCACTCATCTCCATCCATTTCCATGTCTGGCAGACCACTCGTCGCCATCCATTCAGTCTTGGCAAACACCACATCTCCATCCATTCCAGTCTTGGCAACCAACACCATTCTCCATCCAATCCAGTCTTGGCAACCAACACATATCCATCCATTCCAGTTTTGGCAGACCACTCATCTACATCCATTTCCAGACTTGGCAGACCACTCATCTCCAATCTTCCAGTCTTGGCAGACCACACATCTCCTCCATTCCTGTTTTCGCAGACACACATCCTCCTATCCATTCCAGTTTTGGCTGGACACTCATCTAAATCCATCCAGACTCGCAGACCACACATTCTCCATCTTCTTAGTCTTGGGACAAACACACTCTATCTATTTAGCCTCTGGGACAACACACTCCATCAATTTGATCTAGGAAGACCATAATTCAGGCATGCAGCGGCAGCCTTCGAGTCAAACTAGATTAAACAGACGAGACTATTAAGACATTCAGCATGCATTCGTTCCATGGCTGTGAGCAGAGCACAACAGGAAGGACAGATCTTCACAAAAGCACCACACAGAAAATGGTAACAAGTCTTGCATTTCCAGGTCACAACCATTCACCAAGTAAATTGAGTCCAGAAGTCACTCTGACGGTTCTCACAGAAAAATGGAACACTATGCCTGAGATGACAGTAAGAGTTTTCAAATTCAGACGTTTAGACTGTACTTCGTCAGCTTAACATTAAAAACATGGAATCTACAGGTTATGCCAGAGGGCATTCAGTTCTCTGTAGGTGAGAACTTTCAGATCAACATGAACTAAATCATCTGCATAACATGTGAAAAAAAAACTTCCATGTGTTCTTCCTATTTATGATTGTTTATATAAGTCATGACAAAGAAATCATATTCAGAATTGAAAAAAAAAAAAATTTAAGGAAATGTGGCTTTCTTCCACAGATTTATGCTTGGGTTAGACTTTGAGTAGATCTACTTCGTAATATAAACAATCATAGCACAATTTTTCTAAGAGTTTAATGCATGTTATATGGGACTGATTGTGAGTAGGCTACCTCTCGATAATAAGGCAAGTTAAATTACACTTTCTCAAAGGCTTAAAGGTGTAGACACTGCTGAAAATACTTACAAAAGTTAAACCTATCAAACAATAACAAGGAAGATATACTGAATAAATTAACCATAGAAACAGAAAACTGATTCCAACGACACACGACTCATTTAACAGTGAATGGGGTATTGGTAATAAACCAGACTGACACTGACAAGAGGCCTTTACAAGACACTTCCTTTGCAGAGAGATCAGGCAACACAACTGACTGAAGCTGAGGTGGAACAAGTCACAAGGTGCAGACTGTCATTTATTTTACGGGGTCCCCCGGGCCCAGCCTGGGGGTTCTGAGGAGCAGCCCTTGGTAAGCAAAGAAACAAGCTAGCAGTTATATCCACGGGTCATCACTGCAAACTTGTAAGCATCATGCACACTTTTTGTTAGTTAAGTTGAAAAATCCTCATCAGTCTGTACATCCACTCAAAAGTCTGTTGTTCCTCTGCAGACATTGATTAGTAGGCTGAAAGTCATTCTAAGACTGTGCTTCGTAACACACACAGGACTCACTACTTTTACAGTTTAAATTTTTCTCGCATCATGCATGTTTTGTTAGTTACATGGAGAGATCACTCTTAGTAACGATTATCACAATCAAAAGTTGTTTTACTCTGATTAACATTTCAGAACACTTCTTAAATAAGTAAACCCTGCACATGCTTTTTTTTGTAAGCTGAAAGAAATGTCTTCAGTAGTGTGTGTTCATGGGAATTACTTATTTTCATCCTCACTCTTCTCTAACGGCAAAAAGTATAGAATATGTACTAAAGCCTCATAAAGGTGAAAAATCTTTCTCAATCTGAGCATTCACACATGCACCAGCATCTGTTTACCAGTATTAACAATTAAAAAAAATTTGTAGACCTTATTTTTTAGCATCATGCCTGCAGTTCGTTAGTAAGCTGAGAGTTTTATTCCAAGTCTGCACATTCATACAAACATGTCTCCGACAGTTACAAATCATTCTTGGAAAACACAAGGAAACTTTTAAAGCCTTTCCAATACTCAAAAGCAAATCTGTTCCTGAGCAATTATACAATTATCGAAGGTCACATACGGTTGTCAAACAGAAATCCCCCAAACTGACTTCTAATCTCAAGAGAAAATGGTCAAATAAGTGGACCCCATCAACTTTGTTTCCAAAACACTACATGTTTTCAAAATCTACCTGGGATTGAGAGGGGATTTCTCCGTAACTTTCTTTTCCTTCCACCATTTCATAATTACTGCTGCTCTTGTCCGAAAGTGAATTAAAACTGTAAATAGTGAACAACTGAACCAGTGAAGATCTCTCCTCTCAACATCACCTCCATCAAGACGAATGATCGGTCTTTCCTCTCGAGTGCTACATTTGCGTGCATGTGCTCTGTGTTATGCGTGTGTGTGTGTTTGTGTATGTGTGTGTGTGTGTGTGTGAGTGTTGAGTGTGTGAGTGGGTGGCTGGGTTGGTCCATGGATATCAGCAAGCATACAAGCTCTGTGGTATACATTAGCTGCAATCACCAACTCCTTATTAAGGTATTCAGAGCAATTGCAGTTAAGTGCAAGAAACTCATTACACATATAATCGCATTACGCTTTTTGCCAAATTTAAAATCATTTAAAACCCCATCCCTTTTTCCCCCTTTTCCTTTGTTTTTTGAAGTTTCGTTTTTTCTTGTGAAGATGTAATTATTTTTTGACTGCCACTTTCCAAACATTAAAGGCCCAAAACCCCTTCCCTCTGCGCCCCCCCAACAACTTAATTTCACAAAATTGCCCCCACCCGAAAGCAGCAACTGAAAGCCCCCTAAAAACACAGGGGGGAAAAAATTCCTTTCATAATAATTGCCTTTTGCGCTTGAAAATTGGGGTTACTGGAAAAAGTGAAAAAAATGGAGAAAAAGAGTAACAGAAATTTCTTTTGCCCCAACAAATGGCCAATTTTCCCAAAGGGCTTTCTTCCTCCAAACACACACCCCACACCCCACACCAACTGAACACAACACAACCTTTTAACACAAAAAATCAAGCAATTTCAGGATGAAATTTACAAAGAAACATTTTAAGGGTTTTAAAATTTAATACAAAAAAAATGGTCATTCTGGAACTTTAAAAAAACCCAATCTGCGACTCAAAAGATCCCATCTCCCCTTAAAATTTTCCGGGTTTTTTTGTTCTAATTTTTGTGGGGAAAATTTTCCCCTTTTAAAAATTCAAAATCCCAAAAAAAAAAAAAGGGAGAAAGGGGCCCTTCAAAACTTTTTAAATTTTTATAATACTGTTTTGTCCGAAATTTTTTTATTTTAGTAATTTTCACTTAAATGAACCCGTGAAAAATTCAAAAATGATTCCCCGTTTTTCCCCCAAACCCCAACCAATGTTTTTAAATTTTTTTTTAAATCATGCCCCTTTTTAAAAAAGCACCTTTGAACCCACAAAATTTACCCTTGGGAACTTGAAAAAAGCTTTTGGGTTTTTGTAAACCCCAAAAAAATTTTTTCCAAAAAATATACCCCCAAATTTTGATTCGCCCCGTTTTTTTTTGCAGCTTTAAAAGGGGCCCGATTTTTTTGTGACAACTTTTTTTGGAAAATTTCTCCTTATTTTTTATTAAATTTTGGGGCTCAGAGCTAAAAATTTTTCAAAAATTTTTTTCCCCCTTTAAAATTCAGACAAAGTTTTAAGCCAAAAATTGGGGGTCCCCCGGGGTTTTCGGGGAACCGGGTTTTTTTCATTGCCCCCCTTTCTTTTTGATAAAAAACAATTTAGACCCCTTTGCCCTTCCTTTTGAAAGGCCTTTTTAAACCAAAATTTAAAAAGCAGATTTAAAAATTTATTTGGTTTTTTTTTTTTTAAATTTTTTAAAAAACCAATGCAGTGAAAAAAGGGGGTGCAAGGTTTTGGGGTTTTTGTTTTTTTGGGGGTTTTTTTTTTTGTTTTGTTTTTTTCAATTTTTTTTTTTTTTTTTTTTTTTTTTTTTTTTGTTTTAAAAACCCGTTTTCCTCAAAAACTCGGGTTGTCCCCCCATTTTAAAAAACACTCCTTGGATTCCAAAAAAATTTTTTTTTTTTTTTTTTTCTTTTTCCCCCCCCCCTAAAAAAAACCCCCAAAAAGCCATTATCTAAAAAAATTTTGTTTTAGAAATTTTAAACGCCCGGAAATTTTTTTCCCCAAAAATTTTTAAAGGGGGAAAAACAAAAAAATTTATTTAAATGTTGAGGGTTTAAAAAAACCCCCCGGGTTTTCTCATTTCTAATTTCTCCCCCCCCCCCCCCCCCCCCCCCATCTCTTTTCACTTCCCTGCCCCCCCCCATGGGGGGTTTTTCCCCAAAAAGGAAATGGCGGAATCCCAAAACCCCCTTTTTTAAAAAGCCCCCCCGACTCTCTTCTTTTCACTTTAGACTGCAGCCCACCAAACCTTTTAACCAAAATTTTTAAAAAAAAAAACCGGGGAAAAAACCCACCGGGGGGGGACCCCTGCCCCTTTCTCCAAAATCCCCTGGGTATTCAGTGGTGGGCCCGTTTACATTTGGGCACCATCTTTCCCCCAAACCCTTTTTTTTTTTTTTTTTGGGGGGGGGGGGGGAGGGGGTTTTTTTTTCTGAAAAACAGTTTTTTTTGAGCCCTTTTCCCCCTCTTTTGAAAAGGGGGTTTCTCCCCCTCTTTTATCCCCCTTTTTTTTTTTAGCCTTTTTAAAAAACCCTCCGAAATAAAAGGGTTTGGAGGAAAAGTTTTTTTTGCCCCCGAAAGCCCTTGATGGGAAAATTTAAAAAACCCACAAACTCCCAAACCCCCAAAGGCCCCCCGGTCCCGAAAACCCCTAAAACCACAGCTGCTGGGAGCCCTTTAACACTGTCCACCCTTAAAAATATTGAATTTTTTTTTTAAAACCAAAAAAATCTCCCCCCTTTCCCCTTTTTTTTTTTTTTCATTTGTAGGGCTACCCGGCATTTAAGTAGCCCCTGTTACCTTTTTTCCCGGCCCCAAAAAAGTTTCGGAAAAACCTCCCGGGGAAAAAACAAAAAAGGGTTTTATTACAGCATGAAAATGTTGTTTGGGTTTTACAGTTCAGGGCCCTTTAGAACCCCCAACAGAATTTAAAAACCTTTTTTTCCCCATTTTGAAATGAAGTTTAAAGGGGGAAAAAAACTGCCCCATGGTGCTTTGAAATTTTTAGGATGTGACCAGGCCTATTTTTACAAAAACTTGACACAAAAAACATAAAAATACCTAAATTTCCCCCATTCCAAACCCCTTTTACCTCCACCACCTTTCTCTTCTCCACCCCTCTCTTCTGAACACCTTTTCAGACTAATCCAAGTCAAGGCAGAATGAGACTGAACACCTCATTAATTTAGTCTGGGAATAACTGAAATCACTTTGGCAACACTGGCAATGCTTTGGCAACACCTGGCAATGATATAATCTCCTAGCTCTCCTGAAATTCTGGAAAATTGTTAGACAGACCTATTACAACTGACAGCACCACAGGTTTGGTCAGCTGTTCTGCCACAAGTGAGACACACACACACACACACACCACACACACACACACACACACCACACACAACACACACGCGCGCGCGTGCGCACACACACACACACACACACACACACACACACACACACACAAGACAGAGAGAGAAACTGTCATGGAGGAACTGGCAACACTATTGAGGGTAGCTCTATCTCTTCATCACAACATCACATCAACTTCTGGAAAAAGCTACCACACTAGCCTTTCCTGTCAATATCCAACACATGATCGGTACTGGCAGCATGATTTCTTTTGGTATCAGTATTTTCCAAAACCGTAATATACTGGTTGTGGCCAGTTACTACGCTTGCTGTATATGAACACACTTACCGTTTGGATTTGTCTCTCTTTTTCCTGGAACTCCTCATATTCTGAATTGTGTTACAACCCACTCAACGCAATTTTTCCCCTCCTTTTTTTTTCATATACTATCAATTTGAAACAAAACAAAGTGACCAAACGTTACATACAGGCTGACACACAAACTGTGGTACACACACTATCACTGCAAAAGTTAGCCAGCAAAATCAGGCGAAAGCCATTTATTCTTAACAGCTGCACAACAGTCCTAGGGGCCCGAAGATCTTGTCCCAGTACGCTCACACAAATACACTGAAACTGAAAGATGTGGGAGCAGACAGACACTCCTAGAAACCTAGGTCCCTGGCACAGTACATCATTCTTGACAAGAGAAACTCCGAGGAACAATCCCTCCTGATGGCTCATCAATCAGCATAAAAGCGAACACTAACAACAGCTGTTCATTCATCATCATGACGACCATCCTTTATCCTCGCTTGCACACACAGTCTGAACTGAACTGCATCCAGATATTCTTTCTGAGTTCCCATTATAGCTGTTTATCGACCGACCCTAATGCTGAAGTCTGGAGGGCAGAGAGTATGTGTGTTTACTGTGACAGTGACATGCATTGGAGGAAACTGTTTTACTACCTTTACTTTGTCTTAAATCACCGTTTTTCTCAGGATATGATAAAATATCCAGCAGATACCCCATCTGCACACGAATGGCAAAGTCTGGAATTGTTCAATCCAGTCACAAGACCTGTTGATACACTGAACAGGACTGCGCATGAAATAAGTCAGTCTTTATCTGGTTTTCTGCCGCAAATATGGAGACAATTAATTTTGGCAAAAATCAATACTGCATTAGGACCATAGTGTATCTGAAGCTGTGGTGAAGGATTTGCTCAACCTCACTGTTCTCAGCAAATCACTGGGTCATTTTCCTTGTTGAAGTCTAGTTTTATGATATGTTGGTTCAACCCCCTATCTGTCAGGCGATCATCAAAGTAGTCTTCAAGGTTGATGTCTCTCACGATATGTGATTTCATTTCAACCATAACATTCTCAGAAAGGTCTCAATAATCATTACAATTTTCCTGACGGAAGTTTTTAAATGACATGTAGTTTTTAAGTCAGGAGAAGTATCCAGACCTCCACACTGCTTCCAGGCCTGCCCATGCTTACAACGTAAACTTCTTTAGCCTCGGTTTAAGCTTTGTCAGCCTGAATCTGAAGTCTTCATTAAGCTATAACTTACACAATGCAGTTTGGGGATGGCCCTCAACCTTGGTGTCTGCATACATGTAAACTAAATTTTTCTCCTGAAAGTTGCAAATCTCTGAAAATGGAGTGCGAGTGCCAACATCATACAATAAACAGTGGTCATAAGCACACATTGTCAAGCACAGCTGAACTGAAATTCAAGGCTGAAAATATATTGATCCTACGGATACAGTGGAAAGGACTTCCTTGAAAACACAAATACTTTTGTGAAGACACTACTGAAACCGATCTTTCTGATCTACTGCTGATGCAAAAAAAAGCTGAGCTTGTTCATTTCTCATCGACATGGCCATCCTTCATTGTCTCTTGAATGAGTACACAATCTAATGTTCTGCATCCATGATCTTCAACAGCTTGTCTTTAATGTCATAGACCATTTTTTTTACACTGAAGCTGTGCTACACCGAAGAAGTGAAGCCTACCTTTCGCAACTTGCGCATTTGCTTAGTGTTAATGAGCACACTCATTTAAATGAATGCTTCTGTTAGTTGTGGTTTTTTAAATCAGTGGTGTATGGAAGATTTTTACCAACTTCAAAATCTGTTCATTTGCAATTATCCAGTTCAAGAGATGCTTTGTGAAAAACAAAGTGAGGGAACATTGCTTCTCTGAAACAGAGACACCTGCCTCATTAAGTTACGATTCATGCTTCCATAACAAGTACAAAGAAAGAAGTGAAAGAAGACAATCAAATGACTACAAGGCATGGACAGCAATTCCAATAAAAGGTAAGTAGTTCACATTTCGTATGCAATAAGCCAGACCATGGCTTTCCAACAAAGTGCGGAGAGTCATGATGATGGCTTTATGTTTGGTCAAGTATATTCCAGCCATCATCTGAAACCCTAGGAATTCAGCTCGATTTCATCTATTTCTTACAGTCTTATTCCTTATTCAATATTGTTCAGTTCGTTTACTTTCACAATGCCCATTATCCCAGCACAAAAAAACCCACTGAATTTGTGGTGACTGTGTAACTATAAAGAAGAGTTGTGTGCAAGTTGCACAAGTGAGGAGTCAGTCACTTAATCAAGATGCCAAAGCAATGACGGCTTGAGTTATGATTGCCTCTTTTGATTCAGCTACATGCTGAGCTTCATGTGCTCTTCAATCTGTGTTTACGTTTTGACACCATAAATGAGGGTTAGGATAGGATTAGGAATAAACCCATTGGTGATTCTGCTTAATCATGCTAACAACTAATTTTAAAACATACTTGCTGATTTTGTCTTGTATACTAGCTAAATTAAGACTGACGATTTCATTGGGAATTATTCTTACTGTTGTTGTTGCTGTTGTTGTCAAAGTTTTGTTTGTCATCTTTGCTTGTTCCGTACTTTGAAGAAGTTGACTATGTGAATGCAGCACACTGAGGTATGTGTGTCTAAAAAGCTGCAATGCTTATCGTGACAGTGGCTACCAAATGAAGCCCTGTACTATAATTACCTGATACAAGCGCTTGATACAAGCGCTAGAAAGATATCTTGCTACAGGTTTATGACAATTTTTAGTAATGTACACACTGTGACAAGTGGATAAACACCTTTCAAACTTTCGACGCATTTCTTTTTTCATCATAGCACAAATCTAGCTGAACACTTTTTTTAAAAACACCTCCTACTACATTCCAGATAAGACTTCAGGATTTTTACATTGTTTCTTGTTTCCAAAAGTAGTAAGTATAAAAGATCCCTGAAACGAACTATATGTAGTGTTGACCATCTCTCCAAAACTACCAATCATTACCTAGTACAAAAGACCCTAAACAAAGTGTACGTAGTTTTGACCATCTCTTTATTTTGATTACACCTCTGGTAAGATCTATGATATCCAGCACTCAAAGGGTTAAAGCATGTTCTGATAGCAAAAAAAGAAAAAAGAAAAAAGTTGCTGTAAGTGTAACAACACCAAACTAAAAATCCTTTTCACCCCTTAACGTAACTTTTTCTCTTCTCAGTTAAAATAAACAAACAAACAAAAACAAAAACCAAATATATGACAGAGAACAAATCACTCACCGTCTGATCTTCCCATGAGCTATTAAAACCCGTAAAGGTAATTTTCATGCAATCTCCAGTAACTTAATTTACTTCATTAAGCTATCCAAAAATGGCATTTTCAGCTAATGGTGTCTTTTGCTGTTTATACCCAAGAATAGTGTTAACAGCGTAGATTGTTGCATGCACAGTATCAAGAGTATGTTAGTAAAAGTTCTTTTTTTTTTTTAAAGGAAAGAAGTTCCAGTCTGCCTACCCACCTCTTAGCCATGTATTTTGTAACCATAACACTCTATTTTTCTTTTGGCCTACCTGACATTTCACATTCATGTTATCATCCTCACCAAAGTGAACTCTACTCCCCTTAATTTTATGAAACATTATAATGTTATCTTTGACATAACTAGGCTGATTACTTTACATTCTCATGGACACAAGCAAGAGCTTACAATATTGCATTCTCTGCCCATTTTGCAGGCATACCATTCGGGTGTTGGGCTTTGAGTGTATCAACTATCATGCACAGGTTCCACTAACCTTTTAAAATAACTGGTGCATAATACTGGCAGTTAAAAAAAAAAGGAATCAATCACCAGGCAGCCCAATGCAAACTAGCTGCTAAGACAGCCAACTAATGCGCATGACTTACACTTCCCCTGCCCTGGCCTGCTTCCTCCCCTTTCCCCCCAGTCAGTGAAAATAAGCACGCTTAGTGTGTTTGGCAAAGTTCTGCGACTCACTGACTAGACACATATGACAGCAACAAGTCATATATCAGGAACACACACACAGACCTGCATATTGCTTTAGTGAGTTAGGGTGGTAGGAGGGGCATGAGAGAAACAGTGTGGCAATGAGCTTCTCACTGCTAATAGATGGGAGGGACGTGAGAATCTAAACAAAGAGGTTGCATTTCAAGTAGAGCTAAACACACGATTTGAATAGCATAGTGGGTATCTTTCTTTCTTTCCTATGAACTTGCAAAGACAGTCATACATGAGGCTCAAATGATGAATATATGCCAAGCCAAAACATGATGTTGGAGCTTTTATATAAAATTTACCAGTACAATGCAAAAATGCATCAGTAAAAAACTGGTCTGCTGATCTAGCAGAACCACTATTTCATGCAATGAGTATCTAATCTAGATGAGATTTTTCACAAAGATACAAATGTTTCGATCTCATAATGTCAAATTTTTATTTTGATACTTTAAACAAAAAATAACATCAATTCACATTCATTGCTGTTTCATTGTTTGGCCATCAGGAAAGTTGCAAAGTGATCACTGCAATAAAACACAGAAAAATATTGAGACAGAAACTGACAGATGAAATATCAGGATACTACACAGAAACAATTATTCACGGTAACAATGACAGGTAAGTAGAAAGAAGAAAAGAGGAAAAAAAACTAAAGGATATTGGAGTGGAAGTCTCCTTGTTTTTCCGCTGTAAATAGGTCTTAAACTATTATACCAGAAAAATCTATGAAACCTGTCAACTACAATTTATGAAGAACTGTTCATAAACTGCCAAAATGCATTCACTTATCATTTTCCAGTTGAATCCAAAAGCTGACAAAATTTGACCAGCTTGATTCTGAAGGTTGATGTCACCAATTCCATCTTTCTTGACGGTTAATAATACAATAATTTGGTAATTATGCATTGTAATAAGATATATATCCTAATAGTATAGCACCATTATTTTACACAAAAAGCAAGGCAGATTTTTACTAATTTTAGAGAATGAGGGAGGAGGGGAAGAGCAAGAAAGAGAGAGCTAGAGGGGGAAGGAGGGGTGAGGAGAGGAGAGAGAAAAGAAGAGAGA
>JAMYXO010008033.1:0-7500 GCA_033310375.1 Conus canariensis
TTCTCAGCGGGAAACCACTAAGTTTTGCGCCTGCATTTTATTGAATAAAAAAAGCCGAATCCCAGTCACGATTTTGTAAATGTTTTTTGCCCCATTGGTACGGCAGGGAGCTCTCAATTGATATCAATCAGAATATCGAAAAAGTTTTAAAAACCCCTTTCTTTAAGGGGCAAAACAATTCTTTATAACGATTTGAAGAAGAATTACTTTTTTTTTTTGGGGGGGGGTAATTTTTCAGATTTTTTAAAATGAATTCAATTTTTTTGGCTAACTTCCCCCCTTTTTTAAAAAAGTGATAAAATCAGTTAAAATCATATTTTTCTTTTGGCATTATTTTCAGAAAAAACCCGGGGCCCAAGGGAAAAATTGATAAAAAAATTTAAGTTTTAAAAAATCATAATACTTAAAGAAGTTACTTTTTTTTTAAACCCATTTAACACAGAAAATGCTATAGAAAATTGTGACTTTTAAAGATTAGTGGAAGACATCCCTTGTTTGGGAATGAAACGGGAACCCGCGGAAAAAAAAGATGGTGAAAAAAATTGAGGAAGCGACATATGTTTTAAAATCAACGAAAAAAAAAAAACCCCCGGTTCCCCATGGCTTTACTATAAATTTTTTTAAAAAGATTTTTGGAAAAAAATTTTTGGGGTGTATTTTGTCGTCAAAGAAATTTAAAAACGAAAGTTTAAAAAAGGGAACTGTATGTGTAAAAAGGGGGGAATCTTTTACATGTTCCCAAAAAGGTGTAAAACGCGGGCCCGTACACAGAAAACGGGAAAAACCCTTTTTCACTTTGAATTTAGTTTATAAGTGGAGCTTCTTTTTTTGCAACAGAAAAAAATTGCGCTGCCAAAATCAAAAACGAAGATAAGACCTTTTTTATTTTTTTTTTTCATTTATTATTATTAAAACATCAACGACAAAAAAAGATTGATATTTGACACTTTTTTCCCTTTTTGTTTGAAAATAATCTGCCTGGTTTTTTGTTTTATAGGACTTTAAAAAAGCCTTTGATTCGTTTAAAACGGGGAAAATTCCCCGTCGAAAAGCCCCTAAAGTTTTGGGGTTTTTAAAAAAATTTATATTTAAAGAGGGGGAAAAGCACATTCTACAAAAGTTTAAGGTCTTGCGTTTTTTAAAAACGGCATTTAAAATTTTGGTTCGAAAAAAAAAAAAAGTTGTCGACAAGGGACCCATTTCACCACATTTGTTCTTTTTTTGTATCCAAATATTCCCTTTGGGGGTGGGGAAAATAAATTTTTCGGGGGAAATTTTTAAATTTAAAAAAACCCCCAAATAAAAGGGTATCTGAAAATGATGAAGACCAGAGTGTTTACTCGCGGGGGAAAAAAACCCCCTTTTTTTGAAACTTGTAAAAAATTTTTTTTTAGATTTGACAGGTCTCAGGTTTTCTAGGAATTTGGGAAAAGGGAGGTTTTTTGGGTTTATGTGTAAAAAAAAAGTCAAAACCACTAATAGAGCATTTAAAAATTTTGGAACCCAAAAAAAAAATTTTTTGGAATTTCGTTAGGGTTTTAAAAAAAAGATTTGGGAAAGATTGCGTAGAAAAAAAATTTTTCAGAAGGCTTGCGGGACGTAAATCATTTTTTCCCAAAATAGGGGGGAAAAACCCCCAGTTTTACACCCCGGGTTTTAAAATGCGATTTTGAAATCCACCCCCCCTTTCAAAGCTGATCATTTTTGGTTTTTCAAAAAAAAACCCACCAGATGTTTTTTTTTCAAACAGGCAGAAAATTTTTTTAAAAGTTTTCGGGGAATAAGGAGAAAAAAAAAATCATTTAAAAAACTAAATGCACAGGAATGAGGTTTTTGGGGTTTTTGATTTAAAAAAAACCCACGTCACATCTTTAAAAATACCCCCATCCGAGAAAAAAAAAGATCAAACTTAAAAAGAAGCTATTATTTTTAATTAGCAATTTTTTCTCAGGGGCTTTTTGAGTAAAAATGGCCCGAGACTGTCTCAAAATGTACAAAAAAAAAAATTTTTTCTGGGAGCGTCCTTTTTTAAACTTTTTAAAAATTTGTTTTATTTTCCCAAAGTTGAAAAAAAAACCCTTTAAAAACTAGTTTTCAAACCCCCTTTTTCTTCAACGGACGTTATTAGGTTGGAAAAAGAAAAATTTGTTTTCAATGCTTGGAAAAAAATGTCTGTTATCTTAACTTTTTTTTCTCTGAGTTTTGGGCGTTCCTTTCCCCCGGAATTTTAAAAAGGGAAAAAAAAAAGTTTTGAATGTTCTGTGGAAGGAATTCACAGAGTGGGGTTTTAGGCAATGTCCCCGGCAATCACACGATACCGAACATGCAGAGACACAAGAAGAGAGAGAGAGAGAGAGGAGAGTGAGGTGAGAAGGAGAGGAAGGATGAGAGGAAAAGAAGAGCGGTGGAGCGAGGGTGGATGAGAGAGAGAGAGAGTGACAGAAGTGCAGACTCAGGCGACAGACACATACATAGACGAGAGAAGAGAGAGAGAGAGGGGAGAGAGAGAGAGAGAGAGAGATGAGAGAGACGTGTAGAATGCGTGTGTATGGTACGGTGTGCGCGCGATGTGTGTCGTGTATGTGTGTGTGTGTGTGTGTGTGTGTGTGTGTGTGTGTGTGTGTGTGTGTGTTTTTGTTGTGAGTGTGTCAGCGTTAGTGGTAGTCTTAGTGTGTCGTGTGTGTAGTGTGTCGTGTGTGTGTGTGAGAGAGAGAGGAGAAGAGAGAGAGGTGAGAGAGGAGAGTTAAGGAGCAGAGAACTCGCATTCCCAGAATCCATCAATGTGAACTTTTCTTCTCCAAGTATTGTTGGGGGGTCCAGGATACTACTGGAAGCAATCCATTCATTTTGTGCTGGGCCAACAGCTGCCATCACCCCTCTGTCTCCGTGAGGACAATCCACGCAGCAATCCACGCACATATCCATCTGCCTCCACACTACCTTTCCGGCTCCAAAATAGCCACCAGTTGCTTGGGGTGAAGATTCGGATGGAGTTTTCGGAAAGGGACGGTTATTGGGCTATTTTCCCCCCTACACCTATGGAATCATACTGCAGCATGGTTTGTAATGATGTATGTAGGTCGCTTCGTAACAAGCGTAAGGCGTGACAGGATTTAAGTAGGGTTTTACTTGATGAAATACTCAGGGCTTCGTCAGTAGGGGGGATTAGTAGGTGGTTGTCCTGCGCTTTGTTGGATCAGATCAGGCGCCGCTGAAAGACACCGAAGTGACTCAGGCTGCTGTTGCAGTGTCTCTCCGGTGGGTTGCCTCTTGACGACTTGACAATTGATCTGCTCACCTGTGGGATTGTCGGTGCGGGGCTGCGGCATGGACTGACCGGATTGTTGGCGGAATGAGCTTGACGTGGGTGCTACTGCACTGAGGTGGCACAGAAGATGGGCAGCAAACAACAACAACAACAAAAAACAACAAACAACAACAACAACAACAACAGAGACCAAGGGCCTGAGGGCCGGCTGGCTTACTTCTACTATTTCTGCCATTCAAATCAGAAGTCAAAGTTCAGAAACTTTCATAGGTCTTGGTTTCCTAGATAACATGGATTTGATCTTTTATAGTATGATCATTACATCTTCAACAAACTCGTCTAGCATGCATGAGAAGAGACCTGTTCATAAAATCATGATTCAGGGTACTGAAACTAATGAGACATAACTGTACTCACAAGTCAGGGTTACCTAACACTTAAATAAATGGCCCGGGCTCTTTATTCCTATTCTATTTGGGCTCTGCGAGGTATAAAGCGCTTATATTTATCCTTTCTTACATTACATTACATCGCATTACTTCTACTGTGTGTTGACTGCATTTCAAAGAAAACTTTTAAGCCTGGCAGCCATCGAAATGCATTTCAGTAAGTGTGTGTGTGTGTGTGTGTGTGTGTGTGTGTGTGTGTGTGTGTGTGTGGTGTGTGTTGTGTATGTGTGGTGTGTTGAAATCCAGAAGAAGAAAGTACCACTCCATGGGAAAAATCAATCACAGGAAGGAGAACCGATCTCTATGGTTGCAGCAGAAGTGAAACGACCCATAAGGTGCAGCAGAAGAGAACGATCACATGATGTGCAGCAGAAGGAGATCGATCACTTAAGTGCAGCAGAAGAGGAACGATCCACTAAGGTTTGCAGCAGCAGAGAACGATCCACTGAGGGTGCAGCAGAAGAGACGACCCACTAAGGTGCAGCAGAAGGAGAACGGATCATGAGGTGTGCAGCAGAAGAGAATACGATCCACTAGGTTTGCCAGCAGAAGAGAACGACCCAACTAAGGTGCAGCAGAAGATTGAACGATCATGAGGTGCAGCAGAAGAGAAACGATTCAATGAGGTGCAGCAGAAGGAGAACGTCACTAAGGTGCAGGCAGAAGAGAACGTCAATTTAAGTGCAGCAGAAGAATAAAAAACAGAAAATGGGTATTGAAGTTGAAGTCTTTCCAGATGATGAGGATGGAAAAGATTTGGGGAATGTTTCACAAACATGGACATAAAAATGAGGAGGTGAGAAGAGTGAGAGAGAGAGAGAAGTGTGAGAGAGAGAGGAGTGAGAGAGGGAGGGAATAGGATGAGGGAGAGAGAGTCTGAGAGGGGAGGACTGAGGAGGGATGAGAGAGGAGGATCGAGTGACGACGAGAGATGAGGGAGAGAGGAGAGAGAGAGGACCGATAGAGTGAGATGAGAGAGAGAGAGAGTGAGGGACGACCTCGTGAAGGTTTAAAGGAGTTTTATGGGATAACATTACAGGTGGAGTGAGACAAAAAACTAGTGACAACCTGCCGGTTCATTCTTGTTCTACCACGTTCTAATAAAGGAGTGAAAAAAAAAAACAACAGAAAAATGATATAGGTTTCAATAGGGAAAGAGTGACAAGAGAGAGAGAGGAGAGAGAGAGGCGAGAGGTGAGGAGACAGTGAGGGGAAAGAGAGACAGACGTACAGCGAGAGAACGAGAGAGACAGAGAAAGAGAGCGAAACAGACAGATTAGACAGACAGTCAGAGACAGAGGACAGAAGACTGTGAGAGAGTGAGTGATGAAAGTGACAGACAGAAGAAGACAGAAAAAAGAAAGAGAGAGAAAGAGAACAGAGAGAAGGATAAAGGGGCAGGAGTAAGCAAGCGAGAGAGTGCAGAGAGGAGAGAGAGAGAGATGGAGAGAGAGTAGAAGAGAGAGAGAAGTGCAAGAGAGACAGAGAGAGAGAGAGAGAGAGCATGATAGAACAGTGAGGAGAGCGAGGAGAAATAGAGAGAGAGACAGGCAGACAGACTGAGAGTCAGACAGACAGAGGAGGCAGAGAGAGAGGAGTGAGAGAGGGTGAGCAGAGAGGAGAGAGAGGCAGCGAGAGAACACGACCGATAAGTGAGTAGAGAGAGAGACAGGCAGGCAGGCAGGACAGACAGACAGAACAGAAGGACAGAACAGACACAGAACTGGCACTTGAATTTTTTTTTTTTATTGTCCGTTAGTTTAATTGATCCTAAAGACAAAGGGAGAAAATACCATCGTATATACCGATAGCACAAGTGAAATTTAGTATGAACACACGCCCATTCAAAACCCTTCTTTCCTCCCCTTCTTTTTCTTCCACCCGTCCCATTACTCTCCTCTCCCTTCCCTTTCGCCTCTCTCCTTAGCACCATTCCCTCCCCCTTCCCTCGCACTCCCCCCCTCCAACACACACCACACACACCACAACACACACACCACACCACACAACACAACAACACAACACCACGCACGCTACGCACTCGCACGCACGCTACGCACGCGCACACACACACATCACACAACACAACACACACACCACCTACGCACATGGGATCATCATCACGAATGAACCGGTGTTATTGTGCGATGACCTTTTTTTTTTTCTCACGGCACACAGGCGTCCCACACCAAAGTAAGTATCTAGCCGAGTCCCTTACAAACCACGTTTTTAATAGGATGATCATGGTTAACAAACATTCATAGCAACACTTGAGCTGTTGGGGTGGTGAAAAAACAACAACAACAGAGTTAACACACTGACAGGCTTTGTCGTTTGTCAATATAATTATGAAGTACAATCAATCAAAAAGTGTTTTTCGGTTTCACATTCACGTCTACAAGACAAGCAAATCATATCATCTGTACTTTGTGAGTTTCAAATACCGCTTGCTTAGCTTTTTTTTTCCAGACGGACTAACGCTCAATCTGAGTCTGATGAAAACTATCTCTGTGTGCCATTTATTTCGTGACTCCTATCTAGAAAAAAAGCTTTTAAAAGACAGAAATAACTACTGTTTATCGTTATTTCTGTTTCTGGCTATGGTTTTTGGTTTGAAAGAGGATAAAAGAGGTCTGTTCTCTGATTCGTCATAAAACCGTATTCATAACAAACCTCCTTGGATATGCCAGACAACAACAAAGCAATTTTCTGTCAGAGTGTTCTGTACATGTGAGACACTAGTTAAAAGGACCAGATTCGTGTTGTAACAGAGCATTTCAAAAGCGTTGTCTACATGTTCTTGACATGGGGGCGACTATTTTTAAAACACATATCTAACAAACTTTACATCGTTGTGCTTTGGAGAGAGGGGGGGTAGAGGAGGGGAGAGAAAAGGAGAAAAGAGAGGGGGAGAGAGAAAGAGAGGGGGAGAGGGGAGGGGGAGGAAGAATGGGAAGAAGAAGAAAAAGGGAAAGAAGGGGGGGGGGGGGGGGCAGGGGCAGAGAGAACGGAAAGGAAGAGATGCACATGTGCGCGTGCAGCGTGCGCTTACACTCACACTGCAAACTTCACACCCACTCTCTCTCTTCCTCTCTCTCTCTCACAAAAACCACAAACACCACACACAAACACACACCACACACACACCACACACAGGCCTTCAAAGAAAGAGGGAGAGGGGGGGGGAGGGGAGGGGGCAGGGGAGACAGAAAAGACGTGTGCACAAACAAACGCACGCGAACTTTCTTTCGTTGCGTCAAACAACGCAGACTCGTGCGCTCCTGTAGCAAAAAACGCACGCACGCGCGCACCAAACACAAACAAAAGCACTAACAGAACACAAGCACGCAAAGTACGAACGTGTGAGTTTGTGAGCGTTCATTTAATATGAACAGTATCCAACCATCCAACACCACGTATCTATAACAAAGACAAACACGGCATATCTGTGAGTTTTCGTTTTTATTTGAAACGGTATCCAAAACTAATCAACCCACAATATCCTTCAACGACAACACGGCCATGCTCACAGATAGGGACGATTTCCCAGAAACGTCACACACACACACACGCACACACACGCACGCACGCACGCACGCGAAAGCACGCACGACGCAAGCAAGCACGCACGCACACACATACACACACACACACACACACACATACACACACACACAACAACACACACACACACACACAACACACACACACACACACACAGTACATGTAGGTGAACGATGCATTTACAGCGCAAGATGGATAGTAGATAGGAAATTGATAGGT
>JAMYXO010008034.1:0-11344 GCA_033310375.1 Conus canariensis
ATGAAGGGTTCATGTTGCCTGCTCTACAACCCCAACAATCAATGAAGAGGTTCATGTTTGCCTGCTCTTACACACCCCAAACACTCAATGAAGAGGTTCATGCTGGGGTGGTTTATACACCCCCAACACTCAATGAAGATTTTTTCATGTTGCCTGCTCTACACACCCCCAAACACTCAATGAAGAGGTTCATGCTTGGGGGTTGGTTTATACATCCCAACACTAAAATGAAGAGGGTTCATGCTGGGGTGGTTTATACATCCCAAACACTCAATGAAGAGGTTCATGTTGCCTGCTCTACACACCCCAACACTCAATAAAAAAGGGTTCATGTTGCCTGCTCTACACACCCCAACACTCAATGAAGAGGTTCATGCTGGGGTGGTTTATAACATCCCAAAACACTCAATGAAGAGGTTCATGTTGCCTGATTTTACACACCCCCAACACTCAATGAAAAAGGTTCATGCTGGGGTGGTTTATACATCCCAACACTCAATGAAGGTTACATGTTGCCCTGCTCTACACACCCCAACACTCAATGAAGGGGTTCAGGGTTGCCTGCCCCTACAAACCCAACACTCAATGAAGAGGGTTCATGCTGGGGTGGTTTATACATCCCAACACTCAATGAAAAAGTTCATGTTGCCTGCTCTACACACCCCAACATTTCAATGTCAAAAATGATCGTCTGGACAGTGAATAAACGAATTTGGCCCGAAATGACCATCTGAGGGCCATCAAAAGCGATTTGGGAAAATGCAAACACTTTTCAGAGAATGGTTATAAGGCGGCGACTTGCGTTGTGGTGCTTCCCATGCCGCAAACGGTTTTTACTTGATAGCGGCTTGCCCAGTTTCAAAGGCCAATTCTGAAGCCGTTAAGAAATTGCACCAATGCGGTGCTAATTTTGGTCACATTTCGTGCCGGATTTACACTGCGCAGAGACCAGTGGCATCAGACTACATGTGAACAAGCAGTTTTCACAGATCTGTGATGAATCGGTCCCAATCACAGACCAGTTGTTTGGGGACAGGTTTTTCCGCGACACTGAAAAGACGAACGTGAGAACCGACCGCATCAGGGTTCCAGTGTAGGCCATGAGCGCAGATTACCATGGAAAGCCCAACTGCTATCGTGGATAAGCAAGCGGTTTTTTTTTCTACTTCTTGAGTCGGGTCGCACATGTGGTCATTTTTTAGGCCAAAGGAACAGAACAAAAAAGGGCAGGGATTGATTTCCACAAAAACAGGGACACCCAGAATCCCTTGGTCCCACTAGAAAAGGAGGGGCCTTGGTTTCCATCTTTAAAACCTCAGAAACAATGAGTTTACTGCTGGGAGATTAAAAGACCCGTTTTGAAGATGCATGGTCAAAAATCACTTTAGACCCAGAGATTTTAAGCATGATAGCCCGGGGTTAAGTTGATTTGACTGCCCTTTAGACCAGTTTCAGGCTATCTTTTTTTCACTAAAAAACAATGTCACAAACAGAAAGAGTGCGAGATCACTGTTTCAGAAGTTTTGAAAAGTTGACCAGCTAAGAAAAATGGATTTCCCCTTACGAGCATTGCTGTGGTGAAGTTATTTCTCCAGTTTTTACCAGGGAAAAAAAAGATGGATTCCTTATCGCATTATTTTTTAAAATCTAAAAAGACTCAATGTAGAAGCCAGTTATCAATCATTTTACAAAATGGATTACTCTGAACACAGCCCTGACCTTGATAACTCAAGATGCTCTATGGCCTCAAATGATCTGAAGGACGCCTTTGTTTTTGTAGCCAATCCATGAACAGCACAAGAAACTACTCAGATTTTCAATGGAGAGGGTCAACTCTATGAATTCAATGCTGTACCAATGGCCTTATCATCAGCTCCTGTTGTTCACAAAGCTGTTGAAAGAAAAAACCTGTCCTTATAACCTCCCTTAGAATTAAAGGTCATGTATTTACGGGTTTTGGGATGATACCTCTCATTCAGAAACGTCGCGCTTTAAACCTGCTTGTCTGCAAGATCTCGGCCAAAAATTTCTTCAACTTCTGGTTTTATCAGGAAATTCAGTTGCTCTAATCATGGATTCATGGAGACCCAGCACTCCCTAAGTCCTTACAACACACTACATTCAAAAATGGCAGAAATTTTTAAGCAGAAAATGAAATCACTATTTGTACTCATGTGCATGTGGCAATTTTTTGGGGCAGAACTGTATGCTGCAGGTGCTGGTTATAGTACAGTTAACCTGGCTATGGAGTGTCGGTTTCAGCATACCTTTGTCCTGATAACACACAAACAATAGGTCAACATCCTGTTAGTTTGTAAAAATTGTCAAAGGTGTGTTCAACAATAGACCTTCCCCCTCAAAGTACTGGGACACATGGGGACGTAGACACAGTCATGATTATGTTAACACAGTGGGCCAGATGCAGAAAAGCTCAGCTTTCTGAAAACTTTACACTCAGAAAAAACCTATGTTATTGGCTTTACTCTCTGGTCAGAGAGGACAGACTCTCCATTAGTTTACGTTTGATGATGTAAATAATCCATGAGTCTAAATGTGTACTTGTATATAGCTCTCCTTTAAAAACAATCCAAAGCAGGGACTCACTTAAAGGCCTTTTTGTCATAACCTTTGTTTTTTGAAAACAGAGAATTGTGTCTGGTTCAACCACCTTCGGCAGTATTTGAAAAAGGCTGCCACTTATGAACTGGAGAAAGACTTTTCTATCAAGTTGCATTGAGCCTTTTGCACCTGTGAATAGAGACACCATTTCTATCGTTGGATGAAAAGATTGTGCTGCTTATGGCTGGAATAGACATATCGAAAGTACTCCGGCACACAGCGCTCAACCTTCTAGTACTTCTGCAGCATTAAGCAGAGGTGTATCAATAGAACAGCAACTTCAAGCAGGGGACGGTCAAAACTGGAACACTTTTTTCAAAGTTTTCTACCACCAGATCATTAAAAAATGAAGATTGAAATGGTGGTTCTACAAAGACTAAGAGTTTTTTCCCCTCGATCCAGTGCTTGGACACGTTTGATTAGACAAAGGAAAGTAACTCACATTATGAGCTGATTGCTTTCAGAGCCTGGGCATTGTTAAGGACCATACGGTGTGACTCCTGACAACTAAAATCTCCACATGTATATGTCTGAACCATCAGCAGACGAGGAATAATTTGAAAATTAAACAAGACTTACCTAGAAGTTTGAAGTTCAATGGAGACACTTTCGAGGATGCTGTGTGGTAGAGGTATAAATGTGCCCACCCATCAGCAAACTCGAGGTACTTTTCCATGAACCCTCCCTTCTGAGTTTGTTTCTCGGGGATCACACGTAGCTGAATTTCTTGGGGCGCCACCACGTTTCGTCCTCCGCATGTATTCCTCTACCCAGCTGCATCCTCCACATGTATACCTCTACCCAGCTGCATCCTCCACAATGTAAACCTCTACCCCAGCTGCATCCTCCGCTTTGTATACCTCTACCCAGTCTGCTTCCCCCCACATTTTAACCTCTACCCGCTTGAAATCCTCCACATGTACACCTCTTACCCAGCTTTTGCCTTTACCTCCCCAACAGGGTATACCTCTACCCAGCTGCAATCCTCCACATGTTAACCTTCTACCCAGCTGCATCCTCCACATTGTATACACCTCTACCCAAGCTTCATCCTTTCCCACACTTTTTCCCCACTTTCCTAACCAGCTGCATCCTCCACATGTACACCTCTACCCAGCTGCATCCTCCACATGTAAACCTCTACCCAGCTGCATCCCTCCACATGTATATCTCTACCCAGCTGCATCCTCCACATGTTATACCTCTACCCAGCCAAAGTAATCTCCAATTCAACCTTCAGCTTCCGGGTTTAAGCCTCTTTTTCATTTTAAAATTATAAATTAGCTAACTGGGGTAAATTCACAAAAAACTCCCTAAAACCTTTCTATGTCGACACAAAAGATCTTGATACTGGAACTATTGACGATTTATACGATCAGTTTCAGAATGCTATGCTTTCTGGCCATGAATCAGTCAATACCTATGAACAAAACCTGTCAAATCAAGTTTAAAAAGAAAAAGCACACAGGTAAATGTGGAATGAGACATGTGAAAAAGAGAAAAAGGGAGAAAAACACCCAAGGGAGGAAATTGACAAAGCAAAGGGGAAAGAGCAAAACTTCAAAAAGCTTCTTGAGAAAACAAAAAAACAAAAAATCAATTTTTAATCCCCCATCACAGCACAAGCAAAATCGCAATATTGGTCAAAACTTTTGTAAATCAAATAAACAAATTAACAAAAATTTTCAAGAAGGGGTGGGAAAAGTAAGAACAATGAAAAATGGAGTAAACTTGTGAAAATGTCCTGTCAAGCTCCCAAAGTCTGATTTCCTTCAAATCTAGAAAAGGCCGAAGCTTCTTTTGGGACATATTTGCGAAAAATGGCCGCAAAGATAGTTTATCAACAGAAAATAGACTGCACAGAGAGCAAGAAGAAGAAAAGTTCACTGACACGATCCAGACCCTGTAATAAACCACTATCTGAATGCTCCATACCAGTTCAATAAGTACAAGAGTCTTTGCTAATCTGGGAAACCAAAAAAAAAAATCAGTGGGTTTAGATGGTATCTCTAACGAAATGTTGCTTCATGTCCCAGCTTAATTTAAACGCTTTTTTCTCGGTATTCATTCAAAAATGCTGGGAAAATGGCAATTTGCCTCATTATGGAAGCCATTCTACCCTAGTTCCCCGATAAACAAGAAAACAAACTTGAAAATAACATAAAAAAGCTACTACCAAAACTGCCCTAAACGTTGCATTTCATGCAAACTAATGGAAAGAATTGTCCTATGCAGATTACTTTTTTTTTGTACAAACACAAAATAATATCCATAAAATAAAGCTGGTTTTTCAAAAAGGCAGTTTCAGAAAACAGACATCTAGTGAAACCTCCACATGTCAAACAACAATTTGCAGATGAAAAAACATCCTGGCAAACTTTCTTTTGAATAAGGAAAGCATACAGTCAAATGGTGTGGCAATAACTAACTTTTTGTATAAACTAAAAAAACTACTGGAATAAATTGGAAAACCATTTTTATAAATTTATATAAAAGTTTTTCCTTCAAGGTAGAATCTTTTAAAACAAGAATAGAGCATACATTATTCCAACACCAGAAACACTGGAAATGGGTCTTCCCAAGGATCGTATTACCTCCAATCTTATTTTAATATCCTAATTCCCACAAAATAACCAAGGGTTTTTCCCCAAAACACATAGTTTTTTAGTACAGTTTTCTGATTGACGTATGTCTGTGGACGAAAGTCACTATAAAAAGAAAAAAAACCCCATTTAAGACCCTTAAATTACATAAAAAATCAAAAAATCAACATGAATTAAAAAAAAATTCCGTAGGTTTCTTACATGAAAATGGAAATTGACACTCTCGGCAGAAAAAAACAAATCTAATTTCTTTTTAACTGTGGATTATGACCCCAGAGAAACTTCCACAATTTACCCTGAATGGGTCGTCTTACAATAGGTCAAAATCTGTTAAATTCTTAGGAGTATATCCAACATTCAAAAGCTTTCATGGAACCAGCAACATTGAAACATATTTTGGAATAAAGCAAGAAAAAAAATTTTAAACTTTCTAAAGATCATAAACAAAAACAAAAATGGGGACAAGGTAAAGAGAGTTTTTAACACCCCATCTTCTGCTTTGTGCTGATTTATGCTCAAGAAGTCTTCTTCAGCGCTCCACAACATCTATTTAATAAGTTACAAAGCGGAGACTGCTAGTCATATAACTTGCTCTTGAGTTCCTACACATACATATAACATTTGGACATACTATGAAATTGGAATTTTACCTTTGAACGAGTTTCGAAAAGTGCCCTCCACCAAAATTTGTTTTAAACCTCTTATAGTCGCAACGGGACAATCCGGGATTAACGTCGGGCGCCTGTTTCTTCCCGTAACCCGGTACCTCTCCGTGGGAATTTTTTCCCTCACGCAAAGATCACGTGTGTAGACACGCAGGTTGCAGGGCAGTAACTAGGAAGACTCAGGCACTGCCCAATCATGTTGGTTGGGCAAATACTTTTGGATGTGGAAACCGTACGTGTTCATTGAAAAAGTTTTTTTTCCCCCCCCCTGAAAGGGAAAAAAAAAATTTTTCCCAAAAAAAATAAAGGAAAAGGCAAATTTAAAAATGTTTTTTAGAACCCCAAATTTTTTCCTTTTTAAAAAAAAAAAGAACCTTTTCCCTTGGGTTTTTTTTCCCCCCCCGGTTCTTATTTTGTTTTGTTTTTTATCCCCCCTTTTCCCTTGCCCTTTAAAAAGGTTTTATGGCCCCCAAAAGTTTTAAGTTTGAAAAAATAAGATAAAAATTTCAAAAAAGCCCTTAAAAGGGGTTGGGGAAAAAATTTTACAAAGTTGGTTTTTTGTTTTTTTTTGGGGTTAAAACCCCCCCCCACACTTGAACCCCCCCCGGAAGAGGGGTTTTCCCTATTTTTTTTAATTTTTGCTTTTTTTCTGTTGCCTTTTTCTGAGGGCCCTTTTTGGCCCCCATTTTTAAGGGCAGCCCCGCATAACCCCCAAAAAACTTTTAATGGGAAAGGTCCCCCCCCCAAATTTTTTCCCCCCGGGTAGCTTTTTCCCCGAGCCCTGTCCCGTTAAAACCCTTCCCAAAACCAGTGCAAAGGTTTGGGTGAAAAGTTTTTTTTTTTTGTGGGGTTTTGGGTTTTTTCCGTTTAAAAGGGGGGCCCAAATTTTATTAATTTTTTTTCTTTTTTTTGGGGATTTGCAGAAAAAAAAACATCCTGGAAAACTTTCTTTGACAAAAAGGGAAAGCAACAGTAAAGTGTGGCAAACAACCTTTTGTAAAACTGAAAACTACTGGAATAAATGGAAACCATGTTGATTTATAAAAGTTTTATTCAAGTAGAATCATTCAAACAAGAAAAGAGCATACATATTCCAACACCAGAAATGAAAGGGGTTCTTCCACAGGTCAGTATTACCCCCCAATTTATTTAAATCCAAATTTGCACAGATAACCAAGGGTTTATCAAACACATGTTTTAGTACGTTTGCTGATAAATTTATGTCTGGGCGAAAGTCACATAAAAAGAAAAACCCCCCATTAAGACCCTTAAATACATAAAAATCAAATATCAACATAAATTAAAAAAATTCCGGGTAGTTTTTACATGAAAATGGATTGACACTCTCGGCAAAAAAAAACAAATAAAATGCTTTTAAAACTGTGGATATCCCCAGAGAAACTTCCAAAATTTTACCCTGAATGGGTCGTCTTACAATGGGTCAAATCTGTTAAATTCTTGGAGTATATCCAACATCAAAGTTTTTCAGGGAACCAGCAATTAAACATATTTTGAATAAAGCAAGAAAAAGTTTAAACTTTCAAAGTCTTTAAACAAAAAAAAATGGGGGACAAGGTTTTAAAGAGAGTTTAACACTCCTATCTTCTGTCTTGTGCTATTTATGCTCAAAAAGTCTTTTCACGCTCCACAAAAATCTATTTATAAGTTACAAAGGGGGGAAAGACTGCTATCATAAAATTGCTTTTGGGTTTTCCTAACTCATATAACTTTGGGACATATATAAAATTTGGAATTTTCCCTTTGAACGAGTTTCAAAAAAGGCCCTCCCCCAAATTTGTTTTAACCCTTTATAGTCGCAAACGGGACAATCCGGGACCCCTTTAACGTCGGGCGCCCGTTTTCCCGTTACCCCGGTACCTTCCGTGGGAATTTTCCCTCACGCAATGATCAGTGTGTAGACACGCAATTGCGACAGTAATAGGAAAAGACTCAGCCACTGCCCAATCTGGTTTGGCATATTTTTGGGATGATGGAACCTAACGTGTTCATTGAAAAGGCAAAAACACAGTGAGTAATTTGTGAATGGAAACAACCGACTTTCACAATGGTTATTCCGCTGCTACAAACACGACGAGATTGGTTGACTACTCGCAAGAGGATTAGATAAAATTTATTTAAAAGTGGAGACGTTTGGAAAGAGAGATGGAGAATGAAAGTGTATAGAAATGGGTATGGTGTTTGAAAAAGACGGGAAGTGGCAAAGAAACCCCGGAATACGATTTTCCCACTGGAGGCTTAAGACAAAATGGGGGGGCCCGCACATGGGGGCAAACAAGGTGCGCGTTTCAGGAAGCCACTGGGCGGCCCTCGTTACCCGAACTGCTACACCACTTGAATTTTTCTTTTTGTTTGTTCCTCTTTGTTTTTTTAAGACTGCGGGCCCCGATGAAACAAACACTATGCAAGACAAAAACAAGCTGCAAAGGGCGCACCTGACCCTCTTTTATAGTATTGTGTGCGACATGTGACAAGTTTTTTGTATGAATTGGTGGAACAACCGTTTGGGCCCCGTACTGCCAGGCCGGATGGTCACCCCTAGGTCGGCCTCAGTTTCAAATACACTAACAATTGCATCAGCCAGCCGCCATGGCGAATGGTTACGTCGCGGCCTCCCGCTGGGGGTCGTGGGTTCGAATCCCCTCAAAGCATGTGGGTTTTTCGCCCCGACCGGCTCCTACCCAGAGGTTTTAGTTGCTGCGGGGCCCCGTTGGAAAGACTGGGACCCCCACAGTCGGTTTCATCCACTTTAAATTTTGCGGAGTTTTTCTAAATTTCCTGACCCAAAACTTGCAGGGCCTGTACTCTCGGGCCCCGGTTGACGCCGGGAATATATCATGAAAGGGAAACGAGAGTACGCCCCGTCATGTATCTCGACCGAAATGGAAATCCGTAGCATATCTTAATCATCCTCATTTCATCGATCAGCAGTAAAAAAAAGTCTCAAATTCTGTGGCCCTTCATGCCCTGCTTCCTGGTGACCTCAATTTCGATGCCCTCTCCCCCGTCTGGGGGGCCTTGGTTTGGTTCCTTTTGGGGTCACCCGGTATCCGAGTCCAGGGGGGCTGTCGCTTGGACGGACATGGGGGGCCCCTCCGGAGGGAGAGCTCCTCAGCCGGCTCCGCGACCCAAGCAATTATTGTTCAGTAGGGGGCTTAGGGTGGTTCCCGAAATGTTGACCAAACAGGGGCCACTGAACACCACCGAAGTGACTCGGCAGCAGTGCGGTGGGTTCCCCTGGTGGGGTTGCCTTTGACTTGACATTGGGGCGCTCCCTGTGGATTGCCCCGGGGCGGGGCTGCGGCGGGGCCCCACCCGGCTGTGGCTGTGGGCGGGGGGGTGTCAGAATGAGCGGGTGGGTGCACGCCTCTAGGTGGCGCAAGAGGTTTTTGGGGCACAAAAAAAAACAACAACAAAAAAAAAACAACTTGCATCAGCCCCGGGATTGCGCATGCTTGCATGCCCTGTAAATGGATTGTCATCATAAAACGTCAGTTCTGGTGACAATTTTGGTGCACGACACGCCTATATCTCTAAGACAGACAAAATAAAAGTTCAAAGTGAAGTGCATGCCCCTTTTGAAACTGCGCCAAATTTTTCTTTCTCCTAGAGGGGTTCCCCAAATTCCCCCCAAAATAAATAACCACACATGTCCATTTTTAGGCTGAAACCTGTAAAAGAATCTAAATCTAGGGGAAGTTTGCAGTCAGAGAAACCGAGTTCAAAAGGGTTAAGAACCTTTCACAAAAAAGTTTCTGTAAAAATGAAGTATCTCAAATTCTGAGACAGATTTTGCAAAAATACATAAAATCAGTTAAATTATTCAGTAATACACATCTACTCTTCAAAAAAAAAGAAAAAAAGAAAAACATTAAACCCAAACAAAAATGGCGGAAAATTTTCCCTTTTCCTTTCCACCCATTCCCAAACAACAACAACAAAAAACTAACACACACACACACAACACCACACACACAACACACACCCCCCACACAGAGTAGACAGCCCTTCAAGAACTTGATGATGGCACTCCTGTTCACACCAACCACCACACACACACACACACAACACAACACACACACACACACACAAACAGAAGTCTGACCTTGGGGAAAAGGGACGGCCCCGGGCAGGGTCAAGACAAGGAGTCAGCACCAGCGGAATCATTCAGCAGCATGGTGGGAAATAGGTAAACGCATGGTTTGCAGTACCCCTTATGTTGGCTGCCTGAAAAAACACATCATGGGGAAATTAGTCTGTGTCCCCCCTGTTGTTTAAAGCCTGCCAACAGCAGAGGACCTTTCAGATCTCCAAACATGATCCTAATCCCCAGGAGTTTCCCACACACAAACAGATCCCTAATCCACCATGGATTTCCCACACATCAAACAGATCCCCAATCCCCCATGGGGGTTTCCCACACACAAACATGATCCTAATCCACTCTGGGTTTCCACACATCAAAAATATCACTTACTGCCTTCAAACTACAACTTTAATGTCCTTTTTTACCCCTCACAATCACCCCAAACCAACCAGTACAAAGTGCTGCAGGGAGCAGCAATTTCTGTTTTAACCCATCACTAAACACCCAAAACCAATCGTACAAAATGCGCAGGCAACAGCAAATTTTAGTTTTAACCCACAATGAATTAAAAAGGTGATTTACAAACCAAAACTTCCATTTTGGGGAACTAACCAAAAAATTTTTTTTCCATCAGAGAAGCTTTTATATGATTTCCTCTTTGCTTAAAAACCTAAAAAAGGTCTCAGAGAAAGCTAAAAGCTTTTCTTTTTTTTTTTTTTTTTTTTTTTCGCAAGCCCGAGATATCAGGGTTTTGTAGATCTCAGCAATCCGGGGCCACAAACTAAACGACGGGCATGGCAGCAAGGGCCCGGATCACCAAGATCATGTGAACCATGGTGAAGGTTTAAGACCAGGATCACCCGAGATCATGTGAACACATGGTGAAGGTTTTAAGACAAGGATCACCAAGATCATGTGAAACATGGGAAAGGGTTTTAAAACAAGGTACCAAAAGTCATGTGAACACAGTGAAGTTTAAAACAAGGATCACCCCGAGTCATGTGAAAACATGATGAAGGTTTAAGACCGATACCAGAGAATGTGAACACAGTGAAGGGTTTTAAAACCAGGAATCAAAACCGAGATCATGTGAAAAACCAGTGAAGGTTTAAGACCAGGATCACCAGAGATTTTGTGAAAACAGTGAAGGTTTAAGACCAGGGTCACCAGAGATCATGTGAAAAACATGTGAAGGTTTAAGACCCGGGTCACCAGAGGAAAAGGTTTTCACGGTCGCTAAGCCCGGGGCCCCACCACCCTTCCCCGCCCCTATCACACACTAGGGCAGACAAAACGCACACGTTTTTACAATCACCCCGTTCTTTATTTCACACACACTCCATGGCGCCACC
>JAMYXO010008035.1:0-11343 GCA_033310375.1 Conus canariensis
TCCTTCTTCTCTCTCCTTTTCTCCATCTTCTTTCTATCTCTATCTGTGTGTGTGTGTCTGTTCTGGCTGGCTGGCTTGCTGTCTCTCGCTCTCTCTCTCTTCCTCTCTCTTCTCTCTCTCTCTCTCTCCTCTCGCTCCGCTCGGCTCGCTCTGCTCGCTCGCTCGCTCTCTGTCCGCCTGTGTGTCCTGTCCGCCTGTCTGTCTGTCCGTTCTCTGTCTCTGTCTCTCTATCTGTCTCTGTCTCAAGTCTCTCTCTGTCCTCCCTGTCTCTCTCTCTCTCTCTCCTCTCTCTCTCTCTCTCTCTCTCACTCTCACAACTACTCACTCAACACACACACACAACACCACCACAACACTCAGAGAGAGAGGACGGACAGACAGACCAGACGGGGAGATAGAGAGAGAGGGGGGATGAAAGAGGAGGAGACAGAAAAGAGACAGGAAAAAAAGACAAAGAATACAGACACACAGAGAGAGACAGAAACCAGACAGCAGACAGACAGAGTGACATAATAAAGGACAGAGAGAGAGAAAGAAGGAAGGGGGGTCAGAGAGACAGACCAGACGAGGAGAGAGAGGAGACAGGGGGGTGAGAGATAGTGAGAGAGAGGACAGACAGACAAGAGAGAACAGGAAAAAAGACAAAGAAAAAACAGAAGGAGAGAGAGAGGAGACAGAGCCAGACAGACAGACAGACAGCGTGACAGAATGCAGACAGACAGAGAGAGAGAGAGAGGAGAGAGAAGAGGAGGGGAGAGATGAGAGAGAGAGAGAGAGGGAGATGAGAGAGAGAAAGAGAGAGAGAGAAGGAAAGAGAGAGAGAGTCAGACAGAGAGAAAGACAGGACAGACCGAGACAGAAAGACAGACTCAGAGAGAGAGAGAGAGAGAGGAGAGAGAGAGAGGAGAGAGAGAGAGACGGGGAGAGAGAGAGAGAAAGAGAAGTAGAAGAGAGAGGGAGAGGACAGGGAGCAGAAAGAGACAGGAAAAGACAGAGAAAACAGACACACACAGAGAGACAGAGGCAGACAGGGCACAGACAGAGAGAGAGTCAGACAGACAGACAGACAGACAGACAAACAGAGACAAGAAAAAGGACAGAAAGAGAGGAAAACAAAAGAGAGACCAACCGACCGACCGACAGGCAGATAGACAGACAGAGGCAAGAGACAGACCAGAGAGGGACAGAGGAAAAAAACAGACAGAGAGACAGACAGAAAAGACAACGAGAAAACCAGAGAAGAGAAGGAAAAAAAGACACAGAGAGAGTTTGAGACAGCAGACCGACAGACAGACAGACAGATATGCTGTAGGGGAAAAGGGATGGATAGAGAGAGAGAGTAGGGGGAAAGGTGTGTATATTGCCAAGGTCACTATGATCAGAAGCGATATCCGAAGGCATGGGGGAAAGGGGGGGGGGGGGGGGGGGGGGGGGGTCGTAATGAATAAATGTCACATTTTATACGAAGGAGAGAGACAGAGAGACAGAGGAGAGAGAGAGAAGAGAGACAGAGAGACAAGAAGGACAGAGACGAGAGACAGAGAGAAACGAGAGAGGAGACAGAGAGAGAGAGACAGAGACAGACAGACAGGACTGACAGACGGACAGACAGACAGGACAGGACAGACAGACAGACAGACAGACAGACGACAGCAACAGACAGACAGCTATGCATTTAGTAGGTTTGTGATGAAGACCGAAAGTTAGAAAGGAAGAAAGAAAAAAGAAACAGAAGAGAAAAGAAACAAAAACAAACCTTTAAATAGGACTACATGTCAATTACCTCGACAACAAAATGAATCATCAATCATCATCATACATGACACGATTTACGCAATATGTGTGCACTCTATTTTTCTCTCCCTGACTTCAGGATCGTGGGTTCCAAAGGCTCTCCTCTCTCTCTCTCCTCTCTCTCTCTCTCTCTCTCTCTCTCTCTCCCTCTTCTCCTCTCCTCTCTCTCTCCGTCTCTCTCTCTCTCTGTCTCTCTCTGTCTCTCTTCTCTTGTCTCTCTCTTATATTATCTCTCTGTCTCTGTCTCTGTCTCTGTCTCTCTCTCTCTCTCTCCTCTTCTCTCTCTCTCTCTCTCTCTCTCTCTCTCGGTCGTTCTCCCTCCCCTTTTTTCCTCCCACCCTCTCTTCTCTGAACATGATTGTATTGTATCATTGGTTTCTAAACTGTTGTGTGTTCATTGTTGTTTTTATGTGTTTGTAATGCGGTTCTAGGCAATGTTTCTTTTCATCTGTTTAGTATATCTTTTCCCCTGTTTTGAGGGCCTGGGATGAGAAAAAAAAAATGCAAATCATGGTAAAACGTAACTCCCAGTTTATCCTGAATACGCCATGAGACCATTTCCATAAAAGGAAAAAACCGTTCTTGGGCTGGTGTAACTGTTAGTAATGGTTATTCTGGTAAACATCGGCCATCATCTGTGACCTATAATGAATCATACTTTACAAATTTTTCAGAAAGATCGGCCCAGTACTTTCTGAGATTTCCATAAACCATTATGGGCCCATTAGTAACGGCTTATAACAATAAACTTAATCATCGGGCATCATCCCGGTGACCCATAATGAACAATAACCTACAAAATTTTCAGAAATATCGGCCAAGTACTTTCTGAGATATTCCGTAAAGAAGAAAAACCGTTATGGGCAGTTAATAGCCGTTTAGTAACGGCTTATAACGGTAAAACTAAAAACATCAGTTTATCATCCGTGACCCATAATGAAACATACATACAAATTTTCAGAAAGATCGACAAAGTGCTTTTCTGAGATATTCCATAAAGAAGAAAAAACCGTTATGGGCCCGTTATAGCCGTTTAGTAACGGCCTTATAACGGTAAATTAAAACAATCGGGCATCATCCGTAATCCATAGTGAACATACCTGCTAATTTTTTTACCCAAGATCGGCCAATTACTTTCGGAGATATTCCATAAAGAAGAAAAAACCGTTACAGGCCCGTTACAGCCGTTATGTAACGGCTTTAACGGTAAAAAACTTAAACATTGGGCATCATCCGTGACCCCATAATGAAAACATACCTGCTAATTTTTCACAAGATCGGCCAAGTACTTTCTGAGATATTCCTTGAAGAAGAAAAAAACCGTTTACAGGCCGTTTACAGCCGTTAGTAACGGCTTTAACGGTAAACTAAAACATCGGGCATTATTCGTGACCCCATTAATGAGAACATACCTACAAATTTTCACAAAGATCAGCCAAGTACTTTTCGGAGATATTCCATAAAGAAGAAAAACCGTTACAGGCCGTTACAAGCTGTTTAGCAACGGTATAACGGTAAAATAAAATCTTCGGGCCATCATCCCGTGATCCATAATGAAAAAACATACCTGCTAATTTTCACAAAGATCGGCCAAGTACTTTCTGAGATATTACATAAAGAAGAGAAAACCCGTTACAGGCCGTTACACAGCCGTTAAGTAACGGCTATAACAGTAAAAAATAAAACATCGGGCATCATCTGTGACCCCTATAATGAAACATACCTACAAATTTCAAGAAGGATTGACCCAGTAGTTTTGTGTGGAGCGAGTGGAACACATTTTGACACGGACGGAAAGCCACTGACTTTGTTTCTTATTCCTTTCCCTCATTAAAACATTTCGGCGTTCGTTCGTCGTTTTCTCTCTCGCCCCACCCGCCTCTCTTCTTTCCCCTCCCTCCCCCTTCTCTCTCTCTCTCTCTTCTCTCTCCCTCTCTTCTGTCTCTCTCTTCTCCTCTCTACTCTCCTCCTCTCTTATTTCCTTTCTTGTCTATCTTTCTTCGCTTTAACTTTCGGTTTAAACATCTAGCGCACCAGATTTAAACATCTTCTTTACCGAGTAACTAAACATGGATGAATTGATGCACATGCGTGGATGAACGAATGTAGGCCTGTTTTATGCCAAGGAAGGAGAAAGGGAAGGAAACAGGAAGTGTTTGTGAACGAGTGAGTGACCGCACACACGGGTGCGAGGCACGTTGAAATGTGTGCGTATCATAATTTAAAGATGAAACAGTTCACGAAATGCATAACTCAACACATTGCAATAAGACATTGCAGTCCGGACTCTCCGACCGGAGATTTTTTTCTTTCTTTCTTTTCTGCGTACGCAGGCTGATACTCCTGCGGACACTCTCTGTACAGACAGGCAGCGGATTGTTTGTATGTATGACCGGTTTTTTTATCCCGCCATTAAGGCAGCCATACTCCAACTTCAGGGAATGGTGCATGTTATGTGTAACGTGTCATCCATTCCAACGGCCCCAAACTGGCCTTCTCTTCAGAAAGTTGGTGATAGGATTTTACGTGTGTGCAAGATGTTATGCGTGCCGTTTCACACACGGAACCTCGATTTATTAGTCTCATTCGAAGGACTGTATGGGAAATGGAGTCAGAACCAATGTTAACTCCCCAGGGGAAAATCCCCGTGTTAACCGAAACGGCCCGGATCACCAAGATTACGAGTTCCGACGCTCTACCACTGAGCTATTCCGGCCCCCTTCCGACCGGAGATGAGTTTTACGTCCTCACAGCCTAAGCTTTTAGGGACAAGTTTTCGCTGCCACCTGCAGCATGGAGACGTTTTCGTCTTGGCATCTTCTTCCATTCTCGCATCTTAGTTGTCAATTCATTCCTCTATTCAGCTTATCATGCGTTAGTGTGGTCTCAAAACTTGGTGGATATGGTTGTAGCGTATAATGGAACTAGTCCGCACGCAGTGGATGCTTCCTTGATGAAACTGAAAACTGAAACTTGGCAAGACGTTGTTTGGCTGGCAGGTCTGGGTTGAAGTTGTGGTGTTTGCGGGTGGGCGGAGGGCACCCGGGTAGATGGTGTCGTCAGGGCAGGAGCCTGGGTGGAGGGTGGAAGTCGTTAGGACCCGCGCCGAGCGGGTCTCGTCCTAAGTTTGTTGTTTGGTTGCGGTTGATTGTTGTTGTTGGTGTCGTCACCATCATGGCGGTTCCTTCAAAAACCCGTCGTCAGGACCACCGGGCGGCCGTCCTTCATGCTGAATGGCGACGGTTCCTGTGCCGCGTGAGACCGACTCGGGGAGGCATACGAGGCACAAGTCCATGGCCCCCACTCTGCGGCCCCATGGGGGGGGGGGGGGGGAGGGCGATCCCACCCTCCCCCCAAACCCCCATCGTCCCGCTTCGGCCTCCCTCCGCTTTGCCTAAAAAACTTCCCAGGGGCCAACGATTCTTTCTCCTTACCAGGGCACCTGCTCTGTGGAATAGTTCTTCCCCTTTTTTCTCTGCGTAACACGGACTCTTTTAGAGACTTTTTTTTAAACCTCCCTAAAGAACAATCTTTTTTCCCTCGGACTGTTTTAACGATATCCCCCCTTACCAACTGTTTTTGGGGTGTTTGCTCCCTGTTGAACGCCCCCTTTCGTGTGTCTGTCTGCGGTGTGTGCGTTTTTCGCTGTGGTTGGGGTGGTGTGTGGTGTGTGTTTTGTGTTTTGGTTGGTGGGTGTTGTGGGTTGTGTGTTGGGGTTGTGTGTCTGTGTCTGTGCGCGCCCTTGTGCGCGCGCGAGCGCGCATTGGGGTGTTGTGTGTGGGGTTTTGGGGTGGGGTGTGTGGTTGGTGTGTGTGTGGTGTGCCCTTTGAATTAGAATTTAGTTATTTTTGTCATGTTTTTTCTGGGTCCTTTGGGCTCTTGCGAGGTCAGCGCTCATAAATTCCTTTTACATTACATTTTAATTTTACCAAAATTATTACATTAATTTACACTTTTTAAAATTACATTACATTACCCTATTTTACTTACATTATTTACACTATTTTACATTAAATTTCCTATATCATAGAAACATTACACATATTACATTACACTAAAATTACATTACATTTTATTACACTTTTTTTACATTACATTAATTGCACTTTTTTACATTACACTTTTTTTTACATTACATCAAATTTATATTACATTACATCAACATTATAATTACGCCATATCACATTACATCACATTAAAACTATATTTACATTACAATCAACATTACACTATATTTACATTACCCAACGGGAGGGCCGCTGGTTGGACCGTTGCAGGCCACGGGGGTATTTTCGCAGAGGGGGCAGCGGCCTCAGTGTCGGCCAAAGGTATCCCGCGCCCCGAGAGCCGTCCCCCGGCAGCTCAAGTTCTTTTTTTACCACGTCAGTTCCAGCTGGAACCACGGAAAAAACGAGCTGTTCCGACAATTTGGGGCCGAGCCCGTTCGGTGGAACACGAAGTCGGCCCATCCCGATCAAAAGCTTCTTTCTCCCATTGTGCGCGGGATACTTTGGAAGGCAGAGTGGTGAGCTTCGTTACAGATGAAGTCCCGATAGTCGCACGTTTTTTTTTGGTTCTTACCTTTATGGATGATCACGCTTATTAAATTGAATGAAACGCGTTAAGGAAAGGAAAGGAAGGTTGAAGAATAGCCACAGCTAACAAAATTAAAAGGGGGAGACGTTTTTTTATGAAGGGTAAGTTTTACCCAATTCTTTTTGAGGACCGACCCCTAGTGAGAAGCAAATTTCCATTCAGAAAACCTTTTTTAGTCAAATTTTTGCAGCAAATATCCCTCCCGGGGGCTGAAGGGAAAATACTCTCTTTCATCACAAAGAAAAATTTTTTTTTGATGACGAGAAAAAAAAAATTCGTTTTTTTTTTTTTGAAAAAGTTTCGAACTTGACCGAAAAGAGAATCCCCGTCGCCCCTTACGCGTAAAACCCCTCAAGAAGTCAGTCGGTAGCCTCCCTTGAGACTTCCCCGGTTTAAAGTCCGTAACGCCTTCAGAAAAGCTGGTGTTCGGGGGGTTTCCGTTGAACGCGTGGTTAAAAAAAAATTAAAACGAGCCCCCCCCCCCCCAAAAACAGGCTGGTTTTCCCCCTTGGCCCCCAGTGGGGTTCCAGGAAGGGAAATCGGTACCGCCCCCCACACCATCTGCCCACCGGGGGGGTCCCTTCTTTGGGGCCGACCGGGGCCCCCACCTACCCGCAGGGGATTTTTTTTCCTTCTTTTGGTTTTTTCCATTTTAATTACGCAAAACTTCCCTTTTTGGGGGGGTTTTTTTTTTCCCCCCTTTTTCCTTCTGCTACCCCGGGGCCAGGGGGAAAAAACCCCATGGTTTTCAGTATCCCCTTTTGGGGGGATTCATTTTTTTAAAATTCGTTTTTGGAGAGCACTCCCCAAAACGGAAAGAAAAACCAAACAAAAAATTCCATCTTCTGAATTAAACGGGAGGGCCCCTGGGGCACTTTTCACTGTTGGGGTTAAAAAGTTACTCTCCCGGAACGGGTTTGCCATAAAAGAGAGAAAAGAGAGGGGGAAAAAGAGAGAGAGGGGGGAAAGAGGGAGGGGGGAGAGGGAGAGGGGGGGGGGAGCGAAGGGGGGGGGGAGAGAGAGGGGGGGGAAGGAGGGGGGAGGGAGCGAGGGAAAAAAAAAAGAGAGAGAGGAAAAGGGAGGGGGGGAGAGAAAGGAGGGGGAGAGGGGGGAGGGGGGACAGGGGGGGGAGAAGAAGACAGACGACAGAGAAAAAAAATGAAAGAGTGCAGAGTGACGGGGGATAGCCAGAGAGACGAGAGAAAGACACACACAGAAAAGGACAGACAGACAGAGGAAAAAGAGAGACCCCAAACAGACAGACAGGGGGGGCAGCGGAAAACAGGGGCAGACAAGAGAAAGAGAAGAGGGAGGAAGTGAGGGGGAAAGTGACTGAAAAAGGGGGAAAGGGGGCCCATAGAAACGACAACGACAGACAAAGAATAAGAGAGGAAGAGAAAAAAGACCCCGACAGACGGGGGCCCCGCAGGCAGAAAAAGACAACTGACGAAAAGACAGAGTAAGGAGGGCGACAGAGACCCGCCCGACAGAGAGGAAAAAGGGGGAGAAAAAAAGCGCCCCGGGGCAGGGGGGCCGAAAAGGAATAAGGGGAAGGAGAGAGGGGACAGACAAAACAGACAGACAGGACCCCGGGCCCCACCCCACCCGACGACAGGGGCAGAACAGCCCCCGACGAAAAGGGGGGGCCCGACCGACAGGACGACAGACAGGAAAAAAAAAAGGGTACGGGTACGTGAGGTTTTAGGTTTTTTTTTTCCACGGGCCGTTTTCCCCCCGAGGGTTTTTTTCATTTCCACACCCTTTTGTGTTTTTTTTCCCCCCCCCTCTTTTTTTAATGTTTTTCTTAGGCGTTTTTTTGTGTTTTGGGGGCCCTTTTGAATTTTTTTTTCCCCAAAAACCCCCCACCCCCCCCACCCAAAAAAAACCCCCCCCCAACCCAACCCCCCCAAAACACCCAAACCACCCCCACCCCCCAAAACACCCCCCCAACCCCACCCCACCACAAAAGCCCAGCGCCCCGGCCCGGGCCAAAGCAAAAGCCCTTTCCCAACCCCCCAACCCCAAAATTTCCCCTTCCCCCCGCCTCCCCAACCAAAGGGTTTCCCCTTTTCTCCCCCTTTTCCCCTTCCTCTTTTTTCCTTCCCCTTTTTTTTCCTCTCTTTTCCCCTCCCCCCCTCTCCCCCTTCCCCTCTCTTTCTTTTTCCCCTCCAACCCCCAACCCCACAAACCCCCAAAACCCCCCAAAAACCCCCAAAACCCCCACCCCCAAAACACAAAAAAAACGCGCAAAAAAAAAAAAAAAAAAAGAAAAAAAAAAAAAGGGAAATAATTAAAAAACAAAAAAGCCAAATAAAAATTAAAAAAAACGGCCCCCGCACCCCTAAAACCGGGAGGCCCCGGGGGCCCCGTTTTCACCCCACCCAAAAAAACCAAAAAAACCCCCCAAAAAAACCCCCCAAAAAAACCACCACACCAAAACACACCAAAAAAAAAAGCCCCCCGGGCCAAAAAGCAAAAACCGCCCCCCCGCAAACCCCCCAACCCCACACAAAACAAAGGGGTAAAAAAGAATTAAGGGCCAGGAAAAGACAAGGGGCAGGGGCAGGGGGCCCCAAAAGAAAAAGGAATTTAAACGGGTTTGAATTTTGATTTGAAAAGGGTATTGAAAAGGATAAATAGGGTTAGAACAGATAGGGGGGGGATTTAAAAATTTTTTGATAGAAAAGGGGAAAGATAGAATTTGGGTAGTTTGAATTTGATTTGGGTTTGAAAAAGGGAAAACCGGAATTGGGCAAAATTTGATAAACAGGGGCCCCGGGTCCCCTGGGGGGGGGGCCCACCAAAGCCATGAATCCCCGGGGAAAAGCCCACTGGGGGCCAAAACTTTGGGGGGGGGGGCCCAAAACACACCCCAAACCCCAAGAAGGGGCCCCCACACGGGGAAAAGGGGGAGGGGGGAGAGAAAAGAGAGGAGAGGGGGGGAAAGGGGGGGGGGAACAAAAAAAGGGGGGAAAGGACCCGAGACAGAGAAAAAGGGGAACCAAGGGGGGCCCCGGGTTACCCCGGGGCCCAAAGGGGGCAGGGCAAGGGGGGGGGAACCCCGACCAGGGGGGGAAAAAGGGGTTTTTAAAAAGGGTTAAAAAGGGGGGCCAAAAAATTCCCCAAAAAAAAAAAGAGATTGGGAAAGGGGGGGGGGTGGATGGATGGTTTTCAGTGTTTTTGATTTCCAGAAAAGGGGCCCTTTTTTTTAAATACACAAAGAAAAAACGGGCAACTGACAGAAAAAAACTTTTCCGAAATCACAAAGAAAATCAGGGCACACTGAACGAAAAGCTTTCCGGATCACAACGAATTGGGGGGGAAACTGACAGAAAAAAGCTTTTTTGGGAAATTTTTAAAAAAGAAAAAAGGGCAAAAAAATAAAAAAGAAAAAACTTTCCCCCGGTTTTTGTCAACGGAAATGGGGCAAAAAATGACAGAAAGCTTTTTTCCCGGTATGGGGACAAACGAAATGAGGGCAAAACTGACAGAAACTTTCCGGTTACCCCAAAGAAAATCGGGCAAAAACTTTGACAGAAAGCTTTATGTTAAATCACTAAAAAAAAAAAGCGATTTTGAACTCATACACAGCCCCCTCTGGGGAAAAACACAACAACACAAAACCCCCCCACAAAAACACCCAAAACCAAACACACACACAAAAACACCCCAAACACCACCCAAATTTTTAAAAGCCTTGTATGTTCCCACCACCATTCCTCTGGGGTGTGGGGGGTGTGTGTTGTGGTTGTTTGGTGTGTTGTGGTTGTGGTTGGGGGGGTGGGTGTGTTGGTGTGGTGGGTTGTGTTGGGGGTGGTGGGGGGGGTGGTGGTGTGGGTTTTTGGTTTGGTTGTTTGGGGGGTTTTTTTTGGGTTTTGGGGTTTTTTTCGCTCGTTTCTTTTTTTTCTTCCCCTTCCTTTTTTCTTCTTCTTTCTTCTTCTTCTTTCCTCTCTCCCCTCTCTCTCTTTTTTCTCTCTTCTTCTCTCTTCTCTCCTTCATACAGAGAGGGGCAAAACGCAACCAACTAAATGGGGACGCGCGAGTAGCAAACCCCTCCCCCCGCCCACTCCCCCCACTTCCCACCCCCCCCCAACCCCCAACCACACACACACCACACAACACACACACACCACACACAAACACAACACCCCCCCACCACACAACACCCCGCAAAAAAAACACACAGTAAAAAATGGGAAAAGGGGGTGGAGGGGCCCCGAGGGAAAAAAAGGGGAAAAGGAGGAAAAGGGGGGAGAGAGGAGGAGGGGGGAAAGGGGGAAGAAAACAGGGGGGGGCCCAAGAGAGAAAAAGGAAAAGGACGGGGGACGAGGGAAGGGGGGCAGAAAAAAGGAAAAGGGGAGGTGTTGGGGACAAAGGGGAAAAAAGAATAGGGCGAGGGCTTGTGCCCTCCCAGTTTGGGGGTAAAAAAAACCCCAACCGTGGAGAAAACAACACAAAAAAAAAAAAAGGGAGAAAAAAAGAAAAGAAAAAAAAAAAGAACGAAAGGAAAGAAAAAAGAAAAAACAGGGAAAAAAAGAACGAAAAAAACAAAGAAGAAAAGAAAGAAAAAAGAAAAAAAAAGAAAGAAAGAAAAGAAAAAAAAGAAGAGGGGGAGAGAAAAAGGGAAGGAGAAAAAGGAGAGAGGAAAAGGGGGGGGGGAAGAAAGAGAGGGGGGGAAGGGGAGAGGGGGGGGAAGGAAAGAAAAAGGGGAAGAAAAGAAAAAAAGGGAACAAAAATAGTGAGGAAAAAAAAAAGGGAAAAATATTGTTTTTTTTTAAAAAAAAAAAAAAAAAAAAAGGCCATAATTTTGCATTTCCCCCGAAATGTTAGAAAGAAAGTAAGCATTGAACGAATTTTTAAAAAAAAAAAAAAAAAAAAAAAAAAAGAAAAGTGAAATGTTTACCCAAAAAAAAAAAAAAAAAAAGGGAAAAAAAACGGAAAAGAAAAAAAAAA
>JAMYXO010008036.1:0-11343 GCA_033310375.1 Conus canariensis
TCAAAGGCCCATAAAGAAAATTTACGGGGCTAGTCTACAAATTCATAAACGGAAAAAACAGCCACTTCTCTGCAAATCGAAAGGGAAAATCGTGAACAGTACCCCCACAACCTTACAAATCTAACTTTTTCTTTTTCAGTAAATTTTTTTCCTTTCTACTTTACCTTGACCCTCGTTCCGCCAAAATTTTTCGTGCATAGTTTTTTTTAGGTTTCGGGTGCCCGGGAAAACCCAAAATTTGTCACCCCGTATAAAAAAAAAATGTTTTAGAAAAATTAAGTCCTCGATAGCGATCGCAAACAAGTTCGTCTGTATTTTACAAAATTACCCCAATCTGCCCTTTTGAAAAATTATTTTCAATCTTTTATTCCCCTTTGGGGCAATAAGGTTAATATTTTTTACTTTATTTTGATTGGCGAACGATCGCTCCCTTTCCAAGGGAAAAGCGTTTCACTGCTAACAAACAGAAGCAAAGACATGACGGACGCGATGATGTTTGTTATGATCCTGTATCAATTTCTCCAAATGTTAATGTTGCAGGGTTTAATCTGAAAATATATTTCAGATAAGGCATGACTTGGGTTCTTTTGCTGATTTCTTCCATCAGTTAACTACCTCTTTTTCATTTTTCCCTTTTTGCAGGGAAAAATAGCGCTACCATTCATTTTTTGAGTGATTTGACCGTTTTGAAAAACATACAAAATAGTAAGCTTGCCACTGGATTTTAAAATAAAAGCAACTCGGATTAAGGGGGTAAATTTTTAAAGGGGAATAATCAAAGCCATATGATGTAAAATCATGGTTAATTATTGTTTTTGTATGTCTGTCCTGCTAACTCTGATTAATATTTTTTGTCTGTATGTGACCGTGGGTTTTAATTCTCCCCCGCTTTTGAAGATCTGTAACATGAATCTTGCAAATTCCTTCAAGCAAGACGTTGAATAAGTTTTTTAGTGTCCTATCATGGAGGACAATTTCCCCCGCAAAATGCCAGTGCTAGAAAAACCCCCACAACACCACCCCACCCCCACTTTTTAAAATGAGTTGTTCAAAGAAACTCCATTTCGGGGGGATGAAAAAAAAAAAAACGTTCAAAATTTGTAGCTTGCACCCCCCCTCCCATCCCCTCTTTCCCTCCCCCTCCTCCATAATACCCCCCCCCCCCCTTCCCTCTCTGCCGCTCATTAAATTTTTGACTTCTTAACGAGCCCACTGCTCCCTTACCCACCGCCCCCTTCATCTCCCACCTCCTTGACACCCGCACCCTTCTCCCCCCCCCCCCCCTTCCCCCCCATCCCCAAAGGGGCGCATCCAAATTTAAATGAGTGAATTTTTTTCCCAAGTTTTTTCGTTAAGGCGTGCTGTCTCCACAAGACAGAAACCAACGGGAAAATGCCCCAGATTCAAGCAAGTTGCACCAACGGCAAACGGTGCCAGATTAATTGTCACTCAAACCTAATGCCGTGTCGACGTGCCTGTTTCGTCGCCCTTTTAGTCGTGCCTTGCGGGGAACTTTTTTTTTATAATCGATCCCAATTTTTGTTTTCCCCTTTCGGAATTTGAAGTGGGCCTGTCCAGTTTTCTTTTGCCTATTTTTTTTCAAGTGGGGCATTGCTACATGCCCGGCAACGCTGTTCTTAGCTCAGACCGAAACCCAAAAAAAATGGTTTTGCTTCACAATGGGCATTAGGGGGGGAATTCATTGAAGTTTTCCAGTCAAAAACCCAGGAAAATTTCCCCCAAATCAAGTTCCCACGATTTCTCAAAAATCCCCAAAACCCCTATTTCTTACAAAATACCCACTTTCTATGTCTAAAATTTCTTCCCAACGTACAATTCTCTCACAAAAACCTGACATTTATTTTCAATACTGCCCGACGCTTGATTCTCAATCCCAACACTTCTTTTCCCACACCGAACTTAGATCCTAACAATTTATCATTGACTCAATGCCGACACATGCATTTTTCATTTCTTACATGTAAATAAAATCAATGTCCAACACGCTTTATTCCAAATCCCGACATTTTATGTTTAACCAACTCTTTTTCTAAAAAAACGTTTCCACCGCTTAAAAACCCAAATCGATTCCAACGCGATCTCAAAATCAATGTCCACAATTTATTTACTGGCCACACCCAAGGGGGCAGAAAATGATTCACTTTTCAAACGTTTACAAAACTCGGCTCAACTTTCATTTTCAAGCCCGTGCCCAACTTCAATTTTTAAAATACATGTTAGAACACTTTCATTCCCCCCATGTCAAATTCTTAAGGGGAAAAAAAAACCCATTTGGGGTTATGATCGAATGATGCGAGAGTGTTTCCCCTGACCGCATGTTGCCCCCATTTGGTTTTTCAGCGCCTGTTAATTTTTACCGCCAAATAGGACAGATTTTCAAAGGCATCATTTGGGCATCTCCGTATGTGATCGTTCACTACAGGATTTGTCGCAAATCATCCTTTGTCTTTTGTCAAGGAACAAAACTAATCAATTTAAGGAAAGGTCAGAGTTGAGTTTGGAGGGAGGGAATTGGCAAGTCACTTTTCTTCGGGGTGTGTTTCTAGAAAATCACAATTGTTACCAGTTTTGCGGAAGGGCCCTTTTTAAATTGTGTGGTGTGTTGTGTGTGGGGGGTTGGTTGAAGGTCCTCGCGCTATGTGAACGGAAAAGTGTGTCAAAAAAAAAAAAAAGGTTTTTTCGTTTTTTTGTCTGTCTTTGTTGTTTTTTTTTCCCCTAAACCCGTAAGAAGATTCAAAACTGCTCTCCAGACTTCAAGGTCTGGTAGGCCTACGTCTGATCTGTCTGCGGTTTCGCGTTTTTGGCACTCTTTGTCACGGCCCCAAGTTGATCAGACAAAGGGGTCATTGCAAAGACCGCTGCACCGGTTTTTACCCCTCGGGCGGTTGTAGGCAAGTGCCTGTATTGAAGCCAACCTCCCCCGAATTCCACCAGAAAATTTTGTTGTCCGGGTTGAAAATAAACAAACAAACAACAAACAATGAATGGCAAAGATGACAACGGCAAAGGGCGACAAACAAATTCCTTTTTTTTAACCGGGATCATTGTAGAATGTCAAAGGTCAAGTGGTTAGACTTTTTGTCTGCGAGCGAAAGCCGTGAGTTGTGAGGCGGAAATTTTTTCCTTTTTTAAAAACCCTCCCCATCCACTACCAGAAACTTTCGATTCATTTCAGGGAACAAAAAAGGGGGCGGGGGGAAAAGGGGATGGACTCCACCTTCGCCCGGCCGTCCCCTTTGGCAGGGTCAACTTGCCAGCCTTTCCCTTTCACCCCAAATTAGGCTAAGGGAACATTAATGTGAAAACCCCCCTTTTTTTCATAACTATAGACTAACAACACATGTATACAAAAAAAGAGGTGTTGGGGATCAGTTTTTTTTTTCTTTTTTTTTTTTTTTCTTTTTTTTTTAGTGGATGGCACCCTGAAATTAACTCGAGCTGTTAAATCCGCGAAGATATTGTATACATAAGCATCAATCACGTCCCAAATTTTCGGTGTGGTTTGTAAAAGGGGTTTTTTTTTTCAAAATTTTTTTTTTACATGAACATTTAAGGGCTGTTTGTCTGACAAGGCCAGGTAGTGTGCGGCGGTAGTGTTTTTTTGCGTTTTTGGTTGAGGGTTGGTTTGTGTGTTTGCCCTTTTGTTGCAATTTTTTTGATTCAGTGCAGCTTAGGCCTATACCCGGGCCGGAAAGGGGGGTTGTCTCTCTCTCTCTCTCTCTCTCTCTCTCTTTTTTTCCCAAATTTTTGTGAGGTTCACTTAAAAGAACTGATTCACTGCTTAATGTCTAAAAAGTTTCATAACTGGACTACAAGACAAAATGCTTCCCCAGTGTCCCGGGGTTTTTGTTTCCCCCCTTTCCTGAACTCTTTTTTAAGGACATGCCACAAACGACCGTTTTCTTTTGCTGTTCTACTCAAACTATCGTTTATTTTTCTTTTTTTTTTGGTTTCTCATTGTTTGAGATTTGGGAACTTTAGTCCGCTTTATATTTTGCACCTATTTCTTCTTCAGTATGTCTCTTGTTCATGTGGTGCTGCGTGGTGTGGGGGTGTGGGGAGGTGTGTGTTGTGTGTTGTGTGTGTGTGTGTGTGTGTTGTTTTGGTGTGTGCGGTTTTCCTGCGTGCGTGCGTGCGGGCGGGTGGGGTTTGGGGTGTTGCTGTTGTTTATTGGGGTAAAGTTAAATTTGACTGCCAAAAAGAGGGCACACTCAAAGGGACAGACAGACAGACAACAGACAGACAGAGGGGAGAGAGGAAGAGGGGGGGGGGGGGGGGGAGCCAGCAATAGAGTAAAGAACCATAAGCAACGCTGGTATAAATAGAGCAAAGTCGGGCAAGTTCCACGAACAGAAAAACAATTTTTTTTTCAACATTTTTTTTGTGGCAATATATTCTAAAATAGTTTCCCCAAACGATTCAGTGTACATTTTTATTTTCATTTCTTCGTCTTCCACGTTGGCTCGTCAGCTTCATGCAAAAATCGCTCGCAGACGTACACTAATTCTCTCTCCTCTCTTCTCTCCTCTCTCTCTCTCACAAAAACACACAACACACACACCACACAAAACCACACACCACACACACACACACACCCTCTCGCCACCACACACACACACACACACACACACACACACACAACACTCACGCACGGACCCGCGGCGTGCGCACACAAAACCTATGTAAATATATATATATATATACACACACACAATAATAATATAGAGTAGGGATGAAATATGTAGTATGTACAGAGGAGGAGGGGGAAAATGGTACGTCCCATAAAAAAAAATAAAACCCAAAAAACCAAAACAATAAGCAACAGCAACATCAAAAAAAAAAATGTGCAACATACCCTGGGTCCCTCGACCTTCCTCAACACCCCCCCCCCCACCCCCATCGCCCTCAAACCCTTTTCCCCCCTGCCCCTTCCCCCCCTTTTCCCGCTCATGCGCGTTCTCCTACGGGGGGGAAAAAGAGATAAAGAAAGGCTTTTTTTCAAGACGGCGATATAGAGAGAAGAGAGAGAGAGAGAGAGAGGAGAGAGAGAGGAGAGAGAGAGAGAGAGAGGGAAAAAAAAAAAAGGAAAAAAGGAAAAAAAAAAAAAGAAACAAAAACACCAAAAGCCCTCAATAAACCCTGCGGGCAAAATGCGCTATGGAACATTGGAGGACGCCCCCCCCCCCCCCCCCCCCCCCCCCCCCCCCCTCCTGGGGACAAGTGCATCAGACAAACGCGTCAAAAGAGAAAAAAGGGAAGACATTTTTTAAAAATCGAACAAGAAAAAAGCCCCATAACCCAGTATGAAACAAACATCTTTTTTGTAAAATCCCCCCGCCCAAAATAACAATACTCTCTTCCTCTCTCTCTCTCTCCTTCTCTCTCTCTCTCCCCACACACACACACACACACACACACAAAACAGAGGAAGTTTTCTAGTTAAAATTTTATCTACGGCTCAGCAAAGCTATCCCAAAAATCCCCCCAAACCCAACAAAAAAAAAAAAAAAAAACAAAGCAAAAAAAAAAGACAAAAAAAGCATCACTGTCACTCAAAAAAAAAAAAAAAAAAAAGTGTTTTGGGGGGGGGGAAAAAGCAACACCATAAATGTATAAAAAAACAATAAAATGACATAAAAGTGTTTCGCTTCCCTTTTCCTTTCAAAAATATCATATTCAGTAAACAATCCTTTTCACTATTTTAAAAGATGGGAGGGACCCCGACTTAACCCTTTTCTTCGTGCATGTTTTTTAGCAGGGTTTGGGGGACGAAACAACATATATAAATGCCGAAAAAAAAATCCCGAGTTCGGGACTGCAGGGGATGCGTACACGTGCAAATTAGTATTATACCTTTAAATTATTATATATATAAAAATTATAATATTAATTAAAAAATATATAATAAAATATATATATATATATATAAAAATAATAATATAAAATTATATAAAAACAAAAGAAAGAAAGAAAAAAAAGAAAAGAAAAAAAAAGAAGAAAAAGACAAAAAGAAAGAGAAAAAAAAAATACATCGTTCAGAAACGTAAATAATATTTCTTTCGTTAAAAGGAATGAAATTTTGTTTTGTAGCCTGTCACTTTTAGGTGATTGCGATTTTTATTAAAAGAGAGTTTTCACATCAGATTTTTTTTTTTTTTTTAGTAAAGGGGAGGGTTCGGGGGGGGGGGGGGGTTTGGACATGGGGGGCAGGGAGATTGGGGGGGGGGGGTGGGGGGGGGGGGGAAAGTCATTTATTTAAAAAGGGGAAAAAGCACTTCCTGACAGCGAATCTAAAAATTGAAAAACATCAAGTTCCCTGTGTCGCAAGGGCAAAAATGCACGTGATACACAACACACAACACACATGCACACACACACACACACACACACACACACACACACAACATACACAAAACCCCACACACATACATACACACACACAAGTACACAATACCTCTTTGACGCAACTACGCCCACATAAAAAATCACCCCTGTTCTGAAAAACAACTGAGCATGGGGGAAACCCCAATAAAAACTTCCTAACAAGCTTTTTTTGTTTTGGAACAAGATAAGAAAAACCCCCCCCCCCCCCCCCCAAAAAAAAAAAAAAAAAAAAAAAAACAAAAAAAAAAACCAAACACACCCCAAAACACACACACCCCCCCACAACCCAAAAAAAGAAAGAAAGAAAAAAGAAGACAAAAAAGGGAACAAAAAAAGAAAGATAAACAGAAAAAGGAAAAAAACCGAACAAAAAACGAGCGAACGAGCGAAAAAAGGAAAAAAAGGGAATTGGAAAAAAGGACTTTTAAAAAAAGGGAAAAAGAAAGAAAGAAAGAAAGAAAGGGGGCCCAGATATAAAGAGAGAGAAAAGTCAAAAAAAAAAAACAAAAGACAAAAAACGAGAAAAAAGGGGCAATAAAAAAAAAGAAAAAAAACAAAAAAAAAAAAATTAAAAAAAGACAAAAAAAAAAGGAAAAAGAAAGAAGACAGAAAGACAGACAGACAGATTCAAAAAAAAGGGAAAAAAAAAACGAAAGAACAGTAAAAAACAACAGAGAACAAAAAAAAAGGAAGAAAGAAAGAAAAAAAAGGGGAAAAAAATGAAGAACGAAAAAAAAAAATGAAAAAGAGAGGAAAGAAAGAAAAAAAAAAAGGGAAAAGGGGAGACGGAAAAAAAACACACAAAAAAAAAAATAGAAAGAAAATCAAAGAGGGGAAAAGAAAAAAAGAAAAAAAAAAAAACCAACACAAAAAAAAACAAAGACGAAAAAAGAACAAACAAACAAAAAAAAAAATAAATAAAGGGAAAAAAAGACATTGCAGGGAAAAAGGGAAAAACAAAAGTAAAAAAAAAAAAAAAAAAGTAAGTACAAGAAAGACAAGCACTCAAGAGGGAGAAAAAAGATGATAATGAAAATGAAAAACACAACGTGAAGAAGTTTAAAAGAAGAAAAAGGGAAAACCGAAATCAAAAAGAAGAAGAAGAAGAAAAAGGGAAAAAGAAGAAGATAAAAGAAAAAGAAGAAGAAGAAGAAGAAAAAGGGGAAGAAGAAGAAAGAAGAAAAAAAGGGAAAGAAGGAGAAGAAAAGAAGAAAAAGGAGAAAAAAAGGGGACCGGGGGAAAAGAAAAAAAAGGGAAAGAGAGAAAAAAAAGACAGACAGAAAGAAAAAAGACAGAACTGAGAAGTGTAAGAAAATAAAGGAAAAACAAAGCTTAAAAAAAACATGAAAAAAGGAAAAAAAAAAAACCAGGAGAAAAAAAAAAACAAAAAGAAAAAAAAAAACAGAAAGAAGAGGAGGATGAAAAAGAAGCATATGGTTACCTCAAAAGATGACACTAAAATTTTTCTGTAAGGTTTTTCCCGGGTTTTTATAGTCACCAACTGCCCAGGTTTAGGTTTAAATTTTATCATGTGGCAAATGCAAGGATGGGAGGGAATCCCTTCGGTCCGTTTTTCCCCAAAAACTACACAGGGGCACATTAATGGGACTAAATCTTTCACTAAAAACCCCTCTTTAAAAGGTTTTTTTCTTTTTCGTTGACATTGAAAAAAAATTTAAACACCCAAAACATGACAACCCCCCCAGAAAGCATTAAGGGGACTGCATCAATAGAAGTACAACATTGGTACAGAGAAATAAGCAGTAAAAAAACATGTTGTTTATCTTCAAAAATCACCGAGGTGATGAATCGAAAACCACCGTTCCCTTTACGTATTTGTAAAATACATATGGGGAGAGAGAGAGAGAGAGAGAGAGAGAGAGAGAGAGAGGAGAGAGAGAGAGAAGAGAGGGAGAATAGCGACAAGAGAGGCAACAGACAGAGAACAGAACAAACAGAACAGAACAGAACAGAAAAGACAGACAGAAATACGCAGAGAGAATTATCTAAAACAAATGTGTGCAATATAAGATAAAAAGTTGGTCAAACAACAAACAGACACGAATGAAAGCCTGTAAACACAAACCAACAGCCGCCGTCTTCCCTTCAATTTCCCCAGCCTTCCAACGAAAAGAAACAACAACAACAACATAAACAAAAAAAAACAAAAAAAAGTGTCGGTTTTTGCTTAATCCTTTAGTGAAAATAGCCCACACTATATAACACAGAAGAAGTGAAAGACATCGCGTTCAAAAACACGTTCAGTGGCCTGACAAGACGACACGACCTCACACAAGACAGTCATCAAGACTTGCTCACTATTTTGCGCCATGGGCATTTTGACACACCAAGTTCTCAGTTCTTCCCCTTCATCCGTCCTCTTCTCTAAGCCGACTTAGTGAAGTTATGAAGAGCGGGGGCGGTGGGGGTGGGGGTGGGGGTGGGGGGAGGGAGGGAGACTGGGAGGGAATTGGGCAGGGGGTGAGATGGGGAAGTGGAGTTGGGGGTGGGGGGGGGGGGGGGCCCAAATTTTTCCTTTTTTTGGGGTTGGGGTTTTGGGGGTTTTTTTGGGGGTTTTTTTTCTTTGGTTTTGGTTGTAATTTTTTGTTTGTTTTTTTTGGGGTTTGCGGCGGCTTTCCCCTTTTTTTGGGGCCTTTTTTTTTTTTTGGGGGGGTTTCTCCTCCGGGGGGTTTTTTTGGGGGTTTTTCCCCCCCGGGATAAAAAAGTATTTTTTTTTTAAAAAAAAAAAAAAAAAAATGCAAACGCTTTTCCTTTTCCGGGTTTTTGCCGGGGAAAAAAAAAAAGGGGGTGGGGGGTTTCGCTCTCCCGGACCCTTCCCCCCACTCCCCTTTGCCAGTCCTCCGTTTCCGGCCGCACTTGGGGAACCCTTTTTTTTTTTCCCCCCCCGTGCCTTTCTTCCTTTTTTTTCCCCTCCCCCCCCACCGCCGGGTGTTTTTTTTTCCCCCCCTTTCCCTGTCTTCCCCCCCCCCCCTTCCCCCCCCCCCCCCCCCCCCCCCCCAAGCTGCCCTTTTCTCCCCCCACCACTCGTCCCTTCCTTTTGCTCCCCCACCCCCCCCCCCCCCCTCCTCCTCCTCCCCCCTCCCCCCCGTTTTTTCCTAAACACCACCGCATCCGTTTCAGTAAAAGAAAAATTTCATTAAAAAAAACCGGTTCTATGAAGGATTCTGATTATGCCCCCCCCCCCCCACCTCCCCCCTCCCATTTCCCGCAAAAAGGATGATCAGGAAAGAGAGAAAAACAATTGCAAGTCAATAAAAAACAGCCACGGGAGGGTGTGAGTGGCCTCCCAAGTTCGGTTCGAAAAAAAGGCTCTTTTTTTTAAACAAGTAAAGGAGGGGGGGGGGGGGGGGGGAAAAAGGGGGAGAGGAGAAGAAAAGAGAAGAAAGAACGGGGATTTTTCACTGGGGTTTTTAACTATATTTAACTAAATCCTTTTAGCAAGGAGGCACAAAATTCATTTTGTTTCGGTAAAAAATATGAACTAGACGCTACAACTAAAAGGAGTTCAAAAAGCAAACCAGTGAGAAAAAAAATCCCTAACTTTAATTCATTTTACCTCAACAATCCGAACGAAAGTATTGGTTTTAAATTAAGAGAAAATCGTTTGGCAATTGTCAACTGAAATACCTATACATACCTAATTACTGTGAAGGGATTTGAGATAGCCACTGATCATCAACCGTTTTTTTTTTTTTCTGGATTCTTCCTTTTTTTCAGAAAAAAATGTTTTTGCGAGCATAATTTTATTTTTAAATCAACGACAGTAAAAAGTAGGGGCATTCTTTTGCCAAATTTTTTAATCGAACAACACACGTTTCTTTCGTAATTCTTCAAAAAACCCCTGCGCTAAAAGAAAACGATTCCACCTTCATGTTGTGCCCATAAAATCGGACAGGGGGAGGCTGGCATGTATCCGTTCCAAACCCACAATTCTTTCCCTTTTTGGACAACTTTTGGCAAGAAAAATTTATGCCAAGTTTGCAGAACCGAAATATATCTTTCTTTTTGGAATAACGATTGAGGAAAGTACCAATAATTTACGTTATTTTTTTTTCTGCATGCCGGTTTAGTTTTTAAAACGCTTTATTTTAATTCGCTTTTAATTTCTGTACAAATTCATTTGTTTATCCCACTGTTGGAACATCCGGACAATCCCAAACAAGCCTTCAACCGTCTTTCAGCCTCCTTTCCAGGGAAAAAACCCCGTTTTCTATTCAGGGGGCCAAAAAAAAAATTTCAACCCAAAAAAGGCATGATCCACTGAACGTTTTTTTTTTGTAAAATTAAGAATTTCAGTTACTTTTTTAACGTCTGGTACACGGGTTTAAAAACCATGCACAGAATATGTTCACGCAAACAACATTCTTTAAAACCCACGAAGAGCCTCTCTTCAGTCTCCCACGCCATAAAAAACTTGTTCCCACGCTGAGAGTGACTCCCCCTTGTGGATAAGGATAATCAATAGTTGTTTTTTTTTTTCAAGGGTTTTTGTCAGCTGTAACCAATTTTACTGCTGTTTTAGAAATGTCAGCTGATTTTTAAGACCCCTCGGGTGCAAAAAAGCGAAACTATCATAGGAACGGCAAAAAAAAATTCAGTCCTTCCCGGAATCATCTGAAATTCCCCCTGTCCACTTTCAGCATATTTAATAGCAGGGCATTTATAAATTAGAAAAAAATAGCCGAGACTTTGCAGACAACTCTGATTCACCCCCCCCCCCCCTTCAGAGCACCACAAACTCACCCAATCCAATCCCCAAACCCTGTACACCCCCCTCCCCCCCCCCCGGGCCACCCCCCCCCGAAAAAAAAAAGAAAAGAACTTGTACTTCATCCGTATGCACATGGGACAGAAGGACACATAGCTTTAAAAAAGTCATGAAGATCCCGCTATTCATCTATTTTCCTTTAAAAACGT
>JAMYXO010008037.1:0-10000 GCA_033310375.1 Conus canariensis
GTTGGGGTTGGGGGTGGGGGGGGTGGGGGTGTGTGTGTGTGTCTCCCATTCTCTCTCCCTCTCTCCTTTGGGTGTGTGTGTGTGTGTGGTGTGTTTGGTTGTGTGTGTGGGTTGTGTGGTTCACCACCTCTCCCTTGTTGTGTGTGTGGTGTGTTGTGTTGTGTGGTGTTTTCCCCATCTTTTCTCTCTCTCTTCTCTCTCTCTCTCCTTCTCTCCCCCACCATCTCTTTCTCTTCCCCACCTCTCTCCTCCTCTCTCTCTCTCTCTCTCTCCTCTCTTCATCCACCATGTACCAATACTCCTCTCCCCCGAAAACCCCCCCCCCCTTCCTCCCTTTTTTTTTGTCCCCACCCACCCCGTCCACAACACAAAAACCCCACAAAAAACACACCCACACACCCACCCAGAGGAGGAGAGAGAGAGGAGAGAGAGGAGAGGGCACGCCGTGTATCTAACAGCAGGTTTTTGCCTTAAAAAGGGCGATCAAATTACGAAATGAATGCTTTGGCGGTTTTGGGGGTGAACCGCGCGAGCGCGCACAGGCCATCTACCGTCTCCTCTAAATAATGCTAGAGCACGCTTCGTTGTATATGATGCAGGGCTTTGGGTAAGGGCAATGGAAAAGAAAAAAAAGCATGTTGGCTGTTGCCCGTGAAGCGTGTGCAAAGAGAGGAAATAAATTTTTTACGTCCCGCTGTGCAAGGTTTTTTTTTTTAAAATATTTGGTTGGGTTTTTTTTTTAATTTTTAAAAAAAGGAAATATTTTATTTTGTTAAAATTCCGGGTGTTTTAAGGTGTTTTTAAAAAAGGTTTTGGGTAAGGGTGGTTGTGTGTGTGTGTGTGTGTTTGTGTGTGTGTGTGTGGTGTGTTGTGTGTGTGTGTGTTCATGATTTGGCTCTCTCTCTCTCTCTCCTCCCTCTCTCCTCTCTCTTCTCTCTGCCACTCAGACAAGATATTATATTTGGCCATGGGAGAACATCAGGAAGATTACCTACGATGCCGCACGCACGCACGCACGCACACACCACACACACACACACCACCCCACACACACACACACACACAACACTCGCACTACGTCGCGCGCGCACACACACACCACACTACCCACAATGCTGGTCCGCGTGCCCCAACACACACACACACCAAAAAAAAACACACACACACACACCAAAAACACAAAAACACACACACAAACCCGCAATACGTGCGCGCGCGCACACACACACAAAACAATACCCGATGATGTGTCACCGTGCACAACACAACACACACACCCCGCCCGACAGCACACAACACAACACCACACCAGCACATCACCCGCGCGCGCGAAAGAAAAATAGCCTGGCAAGGAAACCCCACCAAAACACCCAAAAACCACACACACACACACACACACACTGCACGCAGCTGCACTCGCCCGCGCGCGGGCGCCAAACACACACAACAAAACCACACACACACACAATGCCAACACACGCCCGTAACTAAACGCGTGCGTGCGTTTGTTTCTTGCTTTGCATTGCACTCAGCCTAATCCCCCCCACGTGTACCTATGGGAAAAAAAAAAAGTCAACCCTCCACCCCCCCTCCAACCCACCCCTCCTCCCCTTTTGACAACTCTTTAAAACCCCGGAAAAAACGTGAAAAGAAGAATGGGGGTAAAAAAAAAATCAAAAATCACCAGTATACAGCAAGACGTTGTGGAGCGGAACGCGTTGTTCCGGGTTTTTCTTTTTTTCGCGTCCCTCCGTGTCTACATGATGATCTCCCCCCTCTCCCACAATTACCCCCTTTCCTCGGTGTGCCCTTTTTTGAGCGTGGTGAGTCTCTAAAGGTTTTAAAAGGCTCTTGACGAAAAAATGAAGGAAGTCGCTGCTTTTTTGGGGGGGTGGGGGTGGTGTGTGGGGGGGGGGGGGGGGGGGGGGGGGGGGGGGGGGTAACGTTTTTACGACCCTAGAGTGGCATACCCCGGGACATTGGTTACAAGAGAGAGAGAGAGGGAAAGACAGAAAGACGCAGAAAACGACAGGGCAGAGCAGAAGGGCAAAGACAGGACGAGCACAGAGAGCAATTCAGACAGCCAGACAGCAGTTTTGGTTTTGATTTTTTCCTTTTTTTAAACCCTTCCCTTTTTTCGACACACCAGATTTTGTTTTTTTTTTTTGGTACAGAGCAAAAAGAAATGTCTTTCAAATCAAGCCCTTTCTTTTTTTGGGTTTTTTTTTAAGTACATTGTAGGTGTAGTTAGGCCTCTCGTGGTGGAAATTGAGCGGTTCTCTTCTCTCTCCTCTCTCTCTCTCTCCTCTCTTTCCTCCCTTCCTCTCTCTTCTCTCTCTCTCTCTTCCCCCTCTTTCACTCTTTCTCTTTTCTCTCTCTCTCTCTCCTCTTTTCCACTTCTCTCTTTTTCCTTTTTCTCTCTCTTTTTCCCCCATTCTCTCTCTCTCTCTCTCTCTCTTCTTTTTCTCTCCACACAACACCCAACCCCCCCGGCGCACAAACACACACACACACACCACACACACACAACCCCAACACACACAAAACCACACAAAGCAATTATCCTTGGCAGAAGACGGCAGTAATAGGAAGAGGCGATGTTTTTAATGTAGGATGCTAAACCCCAAAGATGCACAGTAGAAAGGATCAGCATCTCTCTCTTCCCTCCCCCCCCCCATCCCCCCCCCCCCCTCCCCATTTATTCGCTTTTTGCTGGAGTCCGGTAACTTCAATCCCGCATGTCACTACTTCCTACAAAAAAAGACTCGTTCAGTTTGCCAAGGGCGCCCTCTCAGGTTATGGAGTATGTTACCTTCTTATTTTCCACTGTTCAGTGGGGTCGGCACACTGTTTGCACGTAGCCTTTTGAAACATGTTCGAATCGCCGTATGTCTGCTTCAGACTTTACAGTTTAACACTATCAGCCTCACACTGATCTAAAACCCAAGGCTCAGGCTTACGTCAAAGACCTCTGGCAGGAGGAATGGAACTCGCAGACGGATAACAAACGCTCCAAATCCGTCCAAACCTGAAAGAGTTTTTAACCCCATGTTCCCCAGGCGCTCATAAAGAAGAAACAGTATTGTGCCGTTTACATACGGCCACTCGTTTCACATCCATTTTTATTTTTGATAAGGTGAAAAAAGCTCCACGGTGCATTCGATGTCATTGACCACTCACAGCGAAACATGTTCTTTTAAAGTGTTGGGCCCTTGCATGATGTGAGACATAAACACATTACAGCAGACTCCATGAAACCTTGTTCAGAGATGTCCCACCTGATGTGAACTTTAAATTTTCCGAGAGAGGGGAACATTTTTCATCTGTTCTGAGGAGAAAGGAGAAAGGAGAAAGATTTTTTAACGAAAATTGCGGTGTTTTTTCTGAAAAGGTGTATTTTAAAGGATTGTGTGAATGAGATTTCTTTTTTAATGACTGGTGAGTTGACTTCACGTGGTGACAGCCCTGATATGGCCCTATGCGGCTGGTGGGCTATCGCAACTTTTACTCCCTGTCTGTGAAGTATGGGGTTGCACGCGTTCGAAACCGTAGTCTGCTTTACACTTAATAGTTTCACCACAGAAATAAATTTAAAATTTTAAAGGGGACAGCCAACCGTGAACAGGAAGACCCCCATGGAGCCAATGAATGAACAGGAAGTGAGGAATGCCTTGGGTACTCTGACAGCTAAAGCACGATACTGATCCTGTAAAACTCATCTCTTTGGTGAAGGGAGCAGAAGTGTGATTAATGGTCACGTTTTAATGACATCTTGTCACAGTACTACAAACCAACCAGTGTTAGTGCTGGAGGACTTTTCGGCTTGGTCCTGCCTCCAGTGTCTGTAATCAGCTTTTTTTTATCTATCGATCAGGAACATCACAAATACACATCAAAGACCGTGTGTGGGAACGCACCGTAAAATCTAATGCACGCGGAACTTCCATCACGCCGTAGGCCCCATGGTGTTGGGGTTTACAATGGTGGAGTTGTGGCCGCTGGAAAAATCTCTCTCTCTCTCTCTCTTTCTCTCTTCTCTTCTCTCTCTCTGTACGCGCGCGCCCGCGGGGCGCGCGCGCGCGCGGTGGTGTGTGTGTGTGTGTGTGTGTGTGTGCAGAGAGAGCGTGTGTGTATGGTGTGTGTGGTGGTTTTGTGTGTGTGTGTGTGTGTGTGTGTGTGTGTTGAGGAGAGGGGAGAGAGAGAGCGTGTATGTAGTGTTGGGGAGTGTGTGTGTTTTGTGTGTGTGTGTGTGTGTGTGTGTGTGTGTGTGTGTGTGTTTTGTGTGTTGTGAGTGTGAGTTAGTTTTTGTGTGTTTTGTGTGGTGTGAGGGGGGTGTGTGTGGGGTGCGTGCGTGGGGTGCGTGTGTGTGTTTTGTGTGTGTGTTCGTGCGTGCGTGCGTTTGGTGTGTTCGTGTGTGTGTGTGTGTGTGTGTGTTTTGTGTGTTTTGTGATGTGTGTGTGTGGTGTGTGTGTGGTGTGTGTTGTGTGTTTTTGTGTGTGTGTGTGTACGCGCGCCTTGTATTTTTCCCCCTGTTTGCTCTTTTCTTTGAAGTTTTGTGTTCGTTTGTTGTTGGCATTTTTTGTTGTTGTTGCTGTTATTGTTGCTTTTTTCTTCTTCTTTTCTTCTTCTTCTTTCTTCTTTTCTTCTTCTTCTTCTTCTTTTCTTCTACCCGATTACTCTAATATAAACAGCGAAAGAGAAAATTACTAAAATTTGGCTGGAAAAAAAAAATTGTCATAGTGGTTCAATAAAGTAAAAATTGAACTGGGCTTTGGGAAGATAGGCTTTTTTAACAGCAAATCAGTATGCCCATAATCATGCTGCAGAGCGATTTTCTTCTTCTTTTCTTCTTTCTTCTTCTTCTTCCTTCTTTTTTTTCTTTTCTTTTCTTCTCCTCCTCCCCCTCCTCTCTCTCCTTCTTCTTCTTTTCTTCTTTTCTTCTTCTTCTTTCTTCTTCTTCTTCTTCTTCTTTTTTCTTCTTCTTCTTTTCCTCCTTTCTTCTCCTTCTTCGTCTTCTTCTTCTTCTTTTTTCTTTTCTTTTCTTCTTTTCTTCTTCTTTCTTTTTTTTTTCTTTCTTTTTTCTTTCTTCTTCTTCTTCTTCCTTTCTTTTTTCTTCCTTTCTTTCTCCCTTTCTTTCTTTCTTCCTTCCTTTCTTTCTTTCTTTTTTTTTCTTCATTTGCCCTTTCCAACTGTATTTTTCTGCAGTGCTGACGGGTCGTGACTTTACACCGTCGCCAGGTTGGATGTGAACCTTAAACCCGCTACCTGTGTCCACCCCACAGCAAAATTTTTTTTTTGTAATAAACATTTTATTGCATTTTTTTAAACAATAAAACCACACACACACACAATAAATGAAAGAAAGAAACGGGGAAAGGGCACATGGAGTGGGTGGGGGGGGAAAAAAGGGGGGGGATACAGAAAGGGGGGATCTGAGTTATCTACTCCCCAAAAATTTTTTCTCATAAAAAAAAAAATAACAGCAATAACATTCAAAAATTAAACAAACCTACAACAAACAAAAAAGCAGAAATCAAGTTGTGGGGGGGGGAGGGGGGGGAGGGGGGGGGGAGGGGAGGGGGAGGGGGGTGGGAAAACATGTCAAAAAGGGATGGAGGCAAAAACTTTTGACAACACACAAAATTTTTATAATTATAAATTTAATTTTTTTAATTTTAATCCACATTCCCACATAAACTATATATATATAATATCATTTTGTTTTATACAAACATACGACTTTTTTATGCACACACATCATAAATGTTACAAATATATAAATAACATAAAAATATTTTAAACATGCATCATACACACAATACTACAACATCAACCCCTATATATACATACACTATATGCAAACAACAAAATATCTCACACACATACATACACATACACAAAAAATAACGTGACAAGTAAAGGTGTAAAAAAATTCCATTTGTAGAAAACCCCTAGCAATTTCATTATTTTTGATTGTAGTTTTTTGTATTTTTTTTTCAGCTCTTCGAAAAATGTTAAGTTAGGTGGGGTTTTTTTAATTACATTTGTACAATATTGTTTGGCAAACTTTTTTTTAAAGGGCAAAAAAAACATTTTGTATTAAAAAAGGCTATCCCTTTAAAAGTCCCGTTCCCGGAAAAATTTTTAAAAAACATAAACTTTTTTTACATTTTTAAAATTAACATTTTTTCCAAAGAGGTCCAAAAAATTAATTATTTAAAAAACCCAGAAAAGAAGTTCAAAAGTCTTTTTGCATTTAAGAACTTTTGGCGGGGAAATCCCCCCCTTGCCTTAAAACCCCTTGGGGTTTCAATAATTCTGGAACATTTGTCGTAGCCACTTTAATTTAACATTTTTAGTTTTAAGTTTTTTAAGGTTTTCCCTTTCCAAGGAAAAATAACTTTTAAATTTTTTGTCCATTTAAAAAAAAACTTTTGGTCGACATTTTTTTCTGTTAAAATTTCAAACATTTAATTTTGACCTTTTGATACCTTTTTAAATTGAAAAGCTTTGGTAACCAAAAAAAATTTTATTGTCTGTATTTTTTTTTTTTCCCCTTTATTCTGATTATTTTTAATTCCCCAAAAAATACCAAAAAAGTGACAAAATCAATTTACATCCATTTGTTGAAAATTCCTCAAATTCATAAATTTCCCCTTAGTCTTAAAAAAGTTTTAGGCGAAAACTCCCCTTTTTTAACAATTTATTTTTTTTAAAATTCTACATTACCAAAATTTTTTTATTTTGTTGTAGAAAATTGGGTTTAGAAAACAAGCATTCCCAAGGGTTTTTTTTTTTTTTACAAAATTTTTTTTAAAAGGGTTTTTTTTTATTTTATCATGCATCCAAAGGGGGGTCATGTTTTTTTTGCTTAAAAAACAAAAGCGTTCCATTTTTATTTTTAGAAACGAAAAAATTGGGGATATTTTTTTTGTATACATTTCCTTTAAGGTTTGCCCCACGCAAAATTGGAAAGGGGTGGGGGGTTAGGTCAGGAAGGGTTAAGGTGTGAAGGAGGGGGACCATCGGGCCTTTTGGGGGGGGTCCAAAAACGTGCTTTTTGGGGAAAGGCCCCCGATCTAAGGGCCCCTTTTGGGAGGGGGGTTTTCCTTTCAACCCCCGTCCCCATTTCTTGGTTAGTTTTTAAAATTGTAATTAAAGTGTTGTTAGAAAAAGGGCATTTTTTTGTGGTTTTCCGTCGTTGATAATTATCCGGTGGTTGAAAAATTCTCTCTCCTCTCTCTTCTCTCTCTTCTCCTCTTTTTCTCTCTCTCTCTCTCTCTCTTCTCTCTCCTCTCTCTCTCTCTCCCCCTTCTCTTTTTAGATTTTAGGGGAAATCACTTTTTTCAAAAAAAATTTTTTTGTTGGTACTTTCAGAGAGAAGAGAAAAAAAAACACACAGGGGGGAAAAGACGACACACAGAAAGAAAAAAAAAAATAAGTTTTGTTTGTCTATTATGTGTGTGTGTGGGGGTGTGTGTGGGGTTTTGTGTGTGGGTGTGTGTGTGTGTGGGTGTGTGTCGTGTGTGTTTTTTGTCTGTTTTTTTGTGCCGGTCTGTGTGTCTGTTTTTTCTCTGTGCTGTCTGTCGGTGTTGTGTTTTTCGGCGTCTGCTGTGTCTGGAGCGTTTTTTTAAGGTGGGTTTTGGGCGGGTGGTTTTTGGTTTTGGTTTTTCGTGCGGCGTGCTGCGTGGGCGTGCGTTTTCGCGGGGTGTTTGTGGGTGTGTGTGTGTGTGGTGCGCGTTTTGTGCGGGGGGTGGGTGTGTGTGTGTGTGGGGGGGGGGGGGGGCGGGGGGGGGGGGGGGGGGGAGGGGGCGGGGGGGGGGGGGAGGGGGGGGGGGGGGGGGGGGGGGGCGGGGCGGGGGGGGAGGGGCGGGGGGGGGCGAGGGGGGGGGGGGGGGGGAGGGGCGGGGGGGGGGGGGGGGGGGGGGGGGGGGGGGGGGGGGGGGGGGGGGGGGGGGGGGGGGGGGGGGGGGGGGGGGGGGGGGGGGGGGGGGAGGGGGGGGGGGGGGGGGGGGGGGGGGGGGAGGGGGGGGGGGGGGGGGGGGGGGGGGGGGGGGGGGGGGGGGGGGGGGGGGGGGGGGGGGGGGGGGGGGGGGGGGGGGGGGGGGGGGGGGAGGGGGGGGGGGGGGGGGGGGGGGGGGGGGGGGGGGGGGGGGGGGGGGGGGGGGGGGGGGGGGGGGGGGGGGGGGGGGGGGGGGGGGGGGGGGGGGGGGGGGGGGGGGGAGGGGGGGGGGGGGGGGGGGGGGGGGGGGGGGGGGGGGGGGGGGGGGGGGGGGGGGGGGGGGGGGGGGGGGGGGGGGGGGGGGGGGGGGGGGGGGGGGGGGGGGGGGGGGGGGGGGGGGGGGGGGGGGGGGGGGGGGGGGGGGGGGGGGGGGCGGGGGGGGGGGGGGGGGGGGGGGGGGGGGGGGGGGGGGGGGGGGGGGGGGGGGGGGGGGGGGGGGGGGGGGGGGGGGGGGGGGGGGGGGGGGGGGGGGGGGGGGGGGGGAGGGGGGGGGGGGGGGGGGGGGGGGGGGGGGGGGGGGGGGGGGGGGGGGGGGGGGGGGGGGGGGGGGGGGGGGGGGGGGGGGGGGGGGGGGGGGGGGGGGGGGGGGGGGGGGGGGGGGGGGGGGGGGGGGGGGGGGGGGGGGGGGGGGGGGGGGGGGGGGGGGGGGGGGGGGGGGGGGGGGGGGGGGGGGGGGGGGGGGGGGGGGGGGGGGGGGGGGGGGGGGGGGGGGGGGGGGGGGGGGGGGGGGGGGGGGGGGGGGGGGGGGGGGGGGGGGGGGGGGGGGGGGGGGGGGGGGGGGGGGGGGGGGGGGGGGGGGGGGGGGGGGGGGGGGGGGGGGGGGGGGGGGGGGGGGGGGGGGGGGGGGGGGGAGGGGGGGGGGGGGGGGGGGGGGGGGGGGGGGGGGGGGTGGGGGGGGGGGGGGGGGGGGGGGGGGGGGGGGGGGGGGGGGGGGGGGGGGGGGGGGGGGGGGGGGGGGGGGGGGGGGGGGGGGGGGGGGGGGGGGGGGGGGGGGGGGGGGGGGGGGGGGGGGGGGGGGGGGGGGGGGGGGGGGGGGGGGGGGGGGGGGGGGGGGGGGGGGGGGGGGGGGGGGGGGGGGGGGGCGGGGGGGGGGGGGGGGGGGGGGGGGGGGGGGGGGGGGGGGGGGGGGGGGGGGGGGGGGGGGGGGGGGGGGGGGGGGGGGGGGGGGGGGGGGGGGGGGGGGGGCGGGGGGGGGGGGGGGGGGGGGGGGGGGGGGGGGGGGGGGGGGGGGGGGGGGGGGGGGGGGGGGGGGTGGGGGGGGGGGGGGGGGGGGGGGGGGGGGGGGGGGGGGGGGGGGGGGGGGGGGGGGGGGGGGGGGGGGGGGGGGGGGGGGGGGGGGAGGGGGGGGGGGGGGGGGGGGGGGGGGGGGGGGGGGGGGGGGGGGGGGGGGGGGGGGGGGGGGGGGGGGGGGGGGGGGGGGGGGGGGGGGGGGGGGGGAAGGGGGGGGGGGGGGGGGGGGGGGGGGGGGGGGGGGGGGGGGGGGGGGGGGGGGGGGGAGGGGGGGGGGGGCGGGGGGGGGGGGGGGGAGGGGGGGGGGCGGGGGGGGGGGGGGGGGGGGGGGGGGGGGGGGGGGGGGGGGGGGGGGGGGGGGGGGGCGGGGGGGGGGGGGGGGGGGAGGGGGGGGGGGGGGGGGGGGGGGGGGGGGGGGGGGAGGGGGGGGGGGGGGGGGGGGGGGGGGGGGGGGGGGGGGGGGGGGGGGGGGGGGGGGGGGGGGGGGGGGGGGGGGGGGAGGGGGGGGGGGGGGGGGGGGGGGGGGGGGGGGAGGGGGGGGGGGGGGGGGGGGGAGGGGGGGGGGGGGCGGGGGGAGGGGGGGGGGGGGGGGGGGGGGGGGGGGGGGGGGCGGGGGGGGGGGGGAGGGGGGGGAGGGGGCGGGGGGGGGGGGGGGGGGGGGGGGGGGGGAGGGGGGGGGGGGGGGGGGGGGGGGGGGGGGGGGGGGGGGGGGGAGGGGGGGGGGGGGGGGGGGGGGGGGGGGGGGGGGGGGGGGGGAGGGGGGGGGGG
>JAMYXO010008038.1:0-10000 GCA_033310375.1 Conus canariensis
CTTCCTCCCCTCTCCCCTCTCTCTCTCGGGTTCTGTGCCTCTCTTTCTCCTGTTATGAATTCAAAAAAAGGGGGACAACACCCAAAACAGGAGAAGGGGGGAAACGGGAAAAGGGTTTTGTTTCAATGACGCAAAACCTTTCCCTTGTGGGAATCAGAAGACCTAGCCGCGCATGTTTCATCTGATTTTAAATGACGATGTGATAATATGAATTATCCTCAACATCATCATAAAGTAAAATGTAACATTTTAATAACAAAAAAGCAACAACAACAACGATAAAAATAATTATTGTTTTTATCATTTATCATGTTAAATGACGAGACGACAACGACGACGACCATATGATATGAGATGAATGATGAGATGATGAGAGAGAATGAAATTTTTTTCCCTTTCACACAAATCAATATTTTTCACTTGATCGAATTGAAGCTGATCGGGTGTGTGGGTGCGTGCGCGCGCGCGGGGGGTGCATTCAAAACTCAACTTTGGATCTTGAACCTTGGCAGTTTCATTTGGGACAGATTCCTTTCCAACTATCTGCAGCCCTACTTTTTCTCAGCGCCGGCTAACATACACATTATTTTTCCCAGGGCCCCAATCTCCTGACGACAAAAATCCTTACCCCCGCCCCCAGCGACAGTGAGCACATCCCTCCCCGGGGCACCTCCGATCCGTGCAACGATGCCCCCGGAACTCGCTGATTCGGTGCCCCTCACATGAACTTCCAAGCAAACAGGAAAAGGGAATCCAGACTGAATGCAGGGAGAGCGGACATGAAGGACCACTGAACGTTAAAAAAAAAAAAAAAAGGAAAAGGTCATTGATGTTGATGAGGAGATGTTGACGATACAAGGACTCGGGTCACTTTGTACCTCTCTTATTTTTCGAAAAATATCGGGGCGTCAGCCAGGCCCGAGAGAGCAGCACCCTGTAGTTTGATCAGGAAATTAGAGTAGCACTTAAGATGTTCCATTAAAGAAAACTCGAATGTGTGGTTCCAGTTTTCCCAAAAAAACCGACCCACGGAAACCCATTTTTACGCGGGGAACGGGTTTGGACCTACAAACCCAAAAATTTATGAACGGCTCGGTGGAAATGGAACGCAAACCCTCCGGGGGGAATCCGCGATTAACCACAACGCCAACGGCGGCTAATCCCGTAAGCATCATTTGCACCCTTCAAGGGCAAACATACACACTAGGCAACCACTCCCACCTCCTTTCCCTTTTCTTCACCTCCCATCTCTCTCTCTCTCTCTTTTCCCCCAACTCCCCCCTCCCCCCTCTCCTCTCCTCCCCTCTCTCGGGGGTTGTGATCAGCGTCGCTGAGAACAATTGTGCGGGCGTTTCCCTTTTTAAAAATTGGGTGAAATTTGCCGTTTTTTTGTGGTCTGTAATGTTGTTAGTCGCAAGGCTTAGCTGAAGAACAATGACAGCCGAACCTTTGTGCTTTAGGCAGAAATTGGTTCCTTTCTGGGGATTTTTGATCAATTTTAGTTTCGTCGGGTTAAAAGCCATTGTTGTGATTCCGGGACATTGAGGCTTCGAACAACCAGGGCCGGGTGTTTTGGGCCCGGTTTTTGCTCCTCACTCCCATTTTTCTTTCAAGGATTTTCTGAAATTGGGGGGTTTGAATTAAACCCTGGACGACGAAAAGTGAAGTCTTTTGCGCCACAAGACTGAGGGCGTTTCTGATCCAACAGCACTTCTGCCACCGCAGCCTATCCCACCGCAGCCCGCCAAGGTGATACTCCAATTTGTTTTGAAGAGCACCTGTCTCAGAAATGCAAACCATTTCTGAAAACGTTCCCTTAACCTAAAATGGTTTTTATTAGAGAGACAGAAAAAGTTCGGACGACTTTGGCGGTTTAAAAAAAAAGATGGTTTGAAAAAAGGAAGCCGTCAAAAAAGAAAAACAAAGTTGCAGGACCGACGCCGAAGAACCGTAGAGACCTGGGCAAAATAATGACTAAAAGGCGGGCGAGGCGTAATAACCCTTTTTCACGGCTGGGAAGAAAAAACGGGAGACCACAAAAAAAAAAAAGGTGTGAAGGGCGTCTGAAAGACCATCACAACAACGGGGTTGACTCGCGACATAAATTTTCGACAGGCCACAGACCGAGCCCCCCAAACCCAACGCCACGTACGCCAGGTGCCACCTTTTTTAAAGGACAAGGCTAAAATCCTGACCCCAAGATGAAATTAAAAGGTTTTCACTACACGATACAGAAATACGAGCAAACTGTCTCCTCACTGACGGACAAAAGAAAACAGGATGTCAGGCCCTCAATGGTTTTTGAAAAATTTGATTGTTATGGTCAGAATTTTCGGTCTTGACCATCAGAAAATCTTTACAATTAAAATGGGGTCGGGGTCCGGCCTTCGGAAAATGAACAACATGTCATAAAACAAACAGAAATTAACCCTGTGCTCTGTCAATTGGGAAAGCTCAAATTTAAAAAAAAATACACCTTTTTTCTAGCCGTTCGATCCGCGAGTGCAAACAAGCGACGCACATCACCGTCAAGGGGGATCATGTTGCACGTGCTTGATGGGATGGGGGTTTTCTTTAAAAACAGGTTACAGCTTTTTTACCCAGGCCTTTGGGGGGGTGGTGACCGTAAGTGTGTTGGGGCATGTCAGGGCGACTCAAGCTTCACGGCAGTGACAGAGGTGAGGGGCACCGACATGCGACAGAAGGCTCCGGTCTTTCGCAGGACAGTGACGTGTCGACTTTGCGCAAACGTGCTCTTTTTTCCCGATTTTCAGTCAATAAAAAGTAAAGACAATGTTGTGATGCCGTCACTGAACATGCAAAACATTTTTTGAGAGCAGCAAAATGATCAAATACGGGGTTTTTACATTTAAAAACACACAATTAAAATTTTCGGGATAATGTAAAAACGAAAGACGAGATTTCTTTCTTTCGGTGTTCTTAGATTTTTTTTTGTGGGAAACATTTCAATTTTACACCTGACAAGTTTCCATTTTTCACGATTCAAAACCGCCTTTAAAAGTTATCAAGACAAGGAAGACTTCTGGGGTTTTATGTTTAAATAAGGAAAGTTAGAACAAATGTGAAAAAGGGAATGAAAATTATTCAAAATTCTTTTTTTTAGGTAAAAGAATCATTGTTTGCCACCTAAAGACAAAATATATTTTGTGCTATTGCACCCAAAGGTTAAACCTTTTTTATACGTTTTTGAGTTTGAAACGGATTGTTTAATTTGGGAAATTGTCTCATGACTGATTGGCATTTAAGATTGATATTTGCTGTCAAGGGATCTTAAAGCAGAACTAAATATTCGCCAAACTTCTTTTTCCCAAGCAGACTACATCACTTAAAACAAAAGCGCTTCCGTAAATTTTTGGAAGAATCACAAACAGGGTTTTAAAATTTTTCGGAAATGTTTACTAGATTTTTACTGCTTTAAATTTGGAATGAAACGGTAAGGTAGGTGACCCCTTTGTTGCTGCACAACTTTTCCACATTGGAGATGTGTTGATTTTTTTCGTGAGTCAAAAATATTTGTTTTCAATTTCTTGTAAATTTTTGCGTATGTCTGTTTTAAAAGAATTGACTCCAAACAAGCCTAAGTGTCCTAGCGTTTACCCCCTGAAAAAAAACCCTTTTTCCAAAAAAAGAAGTAGAAAATAGCTTTTGAAAAATTTTTGTCGGGAAATTGCAGAAAAGCAGGGTTAACTTGAATTCTAAAAATCAGGAAAAAATTTACGCTGAATGCCGCCATTGATTTATTTGAGTCGAGTTAACGAACGCTTTCCGTGTTTAATGAATGCATTAAAAATGCAGCAACGTTTTGGGAAAAAACGTATTGTGGTAAACGACGGGTTTTAAACACAAGTTTGGATGAAAGGAAGAATGTAAGAAAAGGACATGCGATTTTACATAAAAAAGGCGGTGCCACGGGTGCAAATGACGTTTTGAAAAAAATTTTGAAGAGACGAAGGGACAAAAACCTACTGAAATGAAAAAAAGATTTAAAAATACGTCTTAAAACTAGCGTTTTGTACAAAATCACAGGAATTTTTGGAGTAAAAATTTAACAGAATTTCTCCTAAAACGAAGGACAAAGGAAAGAAAATTTCAATCGATGACTGGTTTCAAATTTAAAAAAAGTACTAAAAGGAAATCGAAATTTTGATTCAATTGAACCTTTAATGATACCGAAGGTGAATAAAAATGGGATCTAGTTTTTTTATCGCCCACTCTAAAAAGGGAAATCCTTCTAGCATTTAAGAAATTGAAACTCGTAAATCTGCTGGACCAGATGAAATAATTGGGACTCCTTAAATACCTGCATTCTTATTGATTTTTTTGGGCAAATTTTTCAATGCTTTGTTTGACAAAGGGTTTTTTTCCGTTAACGGGGAGTCCTTACCAAAACCCCGGGACAAAAAGGGAGACGCAAATAACCCTATAATTTAAAGGGGACTTTAAGTGACACACGCAAAATTTTTTGTACGCCCAATGTAAATTAAACGTTGGAAAGAAACGACATTCCAAGTAACAAGCGGAAAAAAAGGGTTTCTCCACAACTGACCACATGTTTACGCCAGGGTTTTTAAAACAGAAGCAATTTGCTGCTAAAAAAAAACGTAGTTGCTTTCATTTATTTTCAAAAACCTTTGATTCTTAAATCGAACAAAATTGGCCAATTTTTTCAAGAAGGGATACAGGGAAAAAAGTTCAAATTACCAGACTTAAAAAAGTGTTGCGGGAAATTAAAAACTGGGGGGGAAACGGGGGGGAAGTTATTAACTGACTGTTTTGGGGGGGTTTAAACAGGGGGGGGGGGGGATGTTTAAAGTGTAGTTTTTTTTTTTAAATTTTTAGTTGAAGTGTGGGGAAAAAGGGGGGTGTTTAATAGTTTTTGAATGTTTATTTATTTAGTAAAATTTTTTTTTAATGTCGAAACTATCGTTGGGGTACAGACCCACAAACTTTTTTAAAACGCAGCTTTCAATCTGGGTTGCGCTTATTTGATAAAAAAATATTTGTTTTTTAGAAAGGGAGGTATTTAGCAGCTAGAGAACGTGGACCTATAAAAAGGAGTTATAAAAGCCTGTTGTAAATGTCTAAATATCTTGGGGATTAAAATTTTTCGACAAAACTGAGTTTTTCGGGCATGAGAGATTTTACCATTCGTGGAAAGAACGCTTTGTTAAGTATCATGCCGAAATTTATCTGCTAAAAATGATTCCGAAAACAAAAAATTTTTGATGCCAAAAATCAGCCATTGTTCATAGGGGCAGAACTGGGGGTTTTGGGAAAAAACGCTGAACTTTGAAAAGGTTCATTTTGTGCTTTGAAACGTTTTTTGGTGTACTCAGGCGTACACCCCAAAAAGACTATTTATGGCGAAACAGAATCCGAAACAGTCAATCTGTTCATCGTGTGTAAAGATTTGAACAATCAGCATGGAAAAAAACAGACTGCCATCAAACAATTTTTACACTGTTGCATCTTGTGCAAAGGTAAACATAACGGGCAACCAATGTAAAGTTATGCTTTTTAAATTTGGTTATGGCATTTTTGGTTAACAGGAGTAAAAATGTTCAAATGTTTATTCGTACTTCAGACAAAGACTGATTTATTGTAGCGACAGAACTGGCAAGACCTATCCAAAACCCTGAACGTTTTTAAATGTACTCTTTGTTGAATGGGAATCTATTCTGTTTTAAACCATACATAACCCTTAAAATTTAAATCGATTTTGAAAGGGTCACATCAAGTTCCCATTTTGGGGTACAAAAAAAGAGTTTCATTTCCTAAACACAGGGCTCAACGATCAAAGATTTAATATGCCAAATGACCAAATGGAAAATCCATGGCCGTGGAAAGCGTTTCGCTACCCCCCGTGGCATGAAGACCAAAACAAAGATGGGATTTGGTTTAAGACTCATCAATGACACGCGCATTGCTCAGCAGATAAGACGTCGGAAACCCAAGGCCCGGAATTAAACCACAGGCCAAGGACATCCACGCTTGGTTTGGATGAGAATTTGCCCGGCCTCGATGCCGGGGCCCGAAACTCAACCTCCCCGAGCAAACGAAACTGAAAATTGGGAGAAAAATGATGCAAAAATCGCCAAAGATCGATGCACGATAGGGGAAAAACACCCTGGAAAACAAACTCCCATATGGGGACATTTTGTATGCACAGTAGAGACCCTAGGAAAAACACCCAAAGAGAAAACACCCCCCAAAAGAAATCCAGACGCCAAGAAGAATGGACAAGAACAGGGGCCAAAAGAAAAACCTCAAGAACAAATGAAGACCGCACTGCCCCCCTGGAAAAACAAGGCTTGGAAAAACTCTGGAAAGACCTGAAAGCAAAACACAGCGCCCTAAAAAAGCGGGGTCGCGAGGAAGAGGGAAGAGCAAAAAGAAGAAACACAAGGCGCTTCTTCAGAGACCCCTTCCATTTCCCGAAAACTGTTTGACAGCCAAAATCTGGGCCCAAGTTGGACAAAGGGAATTTTTTGAGCAACTGAGGAAAACAACTCTGACCCACAGAGCAAAGCACCACCACATTCAAAATCTGGTTGGCCAACCCAAACCCCGAGGGAAAAATTTATGACAAGCCTCCAAACCGGGGGGGGAAAACAAAAAGGGGTCGACAAAGCCAGAGCCAAAACATACCAGGGGGCCAAACGGGAAAACCTTACCACTGTACAAGAAATGTCCCAAGGGGCTGGAGTGGCTCCCCCAGCTGCTGCGACACTTTGGGAAAAACCAAAGACACGGCCGTGGATGACGGCAGGGGTGTTTCACCGCAAAGAGCAAAAAATCAAGGACATCACCGTTCGTCCCCTTAACACTACTGAACGCGAAGGGAAAATCTTCTTCCTGCATGGGAGCAAGCGACCAAAACCTCTGGAAAACAATATTTGGATTTTGTCAACCCGAAAGGTGGCATCCCCGGCTGGGTGGCTGTGTAGAACACCCACAATGATCTGGGGGCCAATCCAAAAGCAAAAAACAAAAAGAGAGACCTGGACGAAATGGGTCTTGATCTGGGAAACGCTTTTAGCTCTGGCCCCATGAGATGATACAGTGGCTCTTGAATGTACCAGGCCAAAGAACACCGCGACTGCTCAAAAATACTTCAAAGGCTTTCAAAACGTTCTCTCCAAATAAAGCAACAGATTGGATCAACTTGGAAGTGGGCATTCAATGGGCTTTGCAATTTCCCCAATCCGTTTTTTGGGCAAAGGGAAATCATCTTGAAAGCACAAAAAACAACGCAAAAACATACCTTTTGGGGATGGAACAAGATGCCCCTTTTTCAAGGGCCCTTTATGGGTGACACACAGGAATTTTCATCCAAGAAGACGAACACGTCATGTGCTGGAAGGGTGGACGACATAGTTTCCCATCCAGAATGAAGTTTCAACCAAAAAAAAACACGGAGCTCTCACTGAGGAAAGGGAAAAAAGGCCGGATCTTGGTCTTCGGTGTTGCCAACCAGGCCATTCTAACGCACAGAAGACCAGTCAAAAGCCTTGGAAGATGGTATATGAACGCGAAAGACACACAAAGAGCAAAAGAAACCAAAAGATGTCGGAAGAAGGGTTGGAGACAAGACCAGTGTGGGCTCCCTGGCAAATACAAGGTCTGGGTTTTCCCCGCATTTCAGCTTTAACCAAAGCCCCAGGGCCCTGATATTACACACTGCCCACATAGTGGAGGCAATGGAAGCCAAAAATCAGCAAGTTCACAAGGGAAAAGGCTTGGGTCCCCACCCTGCTACGACATAGCGCTGAAAGTCGCCCAAACAAAGCTGAAACTCCCCCGAAATCCATCCGGAGGAAAACAAAAACAGGAAATCAACTTCAAAGCAGCTGGAGGGCTCAGAGACAAGGTGGTAGAACAAAAAAAAGCCCCGCTGAAGACAAAAGGGAGAAAATGGAAATTCGAGAGGCGATGGTTTTTGCAAAAAAATTTTCCAAATCAGAGAAAAAAAAGACACACACAACCAACAACAAGGCCCGGGGTACCCAAAAAAGAATGGTGGTCAAAGGCCAAAGGAAAAGCCAAAAGAGACATGATGATTCAGGAAATGAAAAAGAAGAAGACCAAAAAAGACTCCAAAAAGCATCCAGCAGAGCCAGCAAGGGCAAAGGACAACGTGGGAGAATGCACTTCAAAAAGTCTCACTTTGGAATGACATTTGGCACATGGCCCCTCTCAGGATCAGCTTCATTCTTAGATCTGCATATGACCTTCTGCCCTCAAATGAAAAACCTGGTGAAGTGGGAAAAACAAACGACCCCTGCAAGCCCCCTCTGCCATGAAAAACAAACAGTGAGCATGTCCTAAGCTCATGTAAATAGCCCTGGCTCAAGGGAAAGGGTACACATGGAGGCCCCAACCAAGTGCTCAAAGAAAATTGTACAGTAGTCTGGGCTAGTACCAACACCACAAAAGGAAAAGCAGGACTCCAAAAGCACCCGCAACATTCTTCACGGCAGGAGGCAGAAAAACATGGCCAAGAACCAACAGTCCCCACCGGAACATGCGGGCAGAGTCTGCTGGACCGGGGCAGATGACTGGGAGTGCACTGCAGACCTCCCAGAATGGAAGAGTCCCCCCAGAGATCATCAACAAGAGTGGCATGAGACCAGACATAGTAGTCCACCTGTCAACCAAGCAGCTGATCATGATCGAGCTCACGGTGCCAAATAAGAACAGAATGGAGGCAGCTCAGATCTGCAAGACTGAAAAGTATCTGATCTGGAAAAACAGCCTGAGGAGAGAAGGCTATCGGGTCAAAGTCCTCGCTGCAGAAATTGAGCTAGGGGGTTTTGTTAGGAACGTGTGCATACAGCCTCATGAAACAGCTCTCAGTTGCAGGGAGGGAAAAACCCAGAGCCCTGAAAGCAATGGCAGAAGCGGCAGAGAGGTGTTCAAGCTGGATCTGGTCAAGGAGGAACAAAAGTGAACTTCAAAAGGGCATAACTTTCCTACAAATATCAGGTATCCCAGTGGCTCAGTGGTTAGAGTGCAGTCATTAAGTGGAAAATGAGCATGTCCAGAGGGTCATGGGTTCGAATCCCAGCCATGGCTCGTCCCAAGATGGGAAAAAAAGGGGCAGCAGGGGGACATCCGGAGTCATGAACCGGGTGTGGCCCAACCCCCCTAGAGTGGCAGGAGATAAGGACCAAAACACTTGGGCTTGAAGGGGGCTTCTCTTCTGAGGATTTCTCTCTGCCCACGCTGTCCACGAGTTTTCTTCTACTGGTCCACTGTGCAGAAAATCGAAGGAAGACGAAGTACATTTTGTTTTAGTATGCCCCAGCTATTCAGAGTATTAGAGAGAAGTTTATTCCAGAAAAATTTTATAAGCGGCCCTGTCTCTTCCGCTTTGTATGCTAAAGGCTTCACCATGAAAATAAGTGAAAAATTTTAGCTTTTTCTTTATCACGCCTTTAAAATAAGAGATGTGTTAAATTTTCTTAGCACAGCTTGATTTTGTTTTTTTTGTTATGTTTTGTAAGGTATTTTTTAGTACGTTTTTCGTCGTCTTGAATTTGTTAGAATATGCCGCACTCCCCTTCATATAGGGGCTAGGGGCCCATGTATAGAATAAACCATTTCATTCTCTCTCATCTCTCATCCTCTCTCTCCCATCTCTCTCTCCTCCTCTCTCTCTCTCTCTCTCTCTCTCTCATGCCAGGATTTCAATATAGTTTGCTTCGAGCCGATGTAAAGCGGTGTCATGATTAAACTCAGATTTGATGTTTCCGACATTTCTGACCATCATGTTCCCCGCGCAGATCACAACGTGTTTAATTAAAACATTTTTTTTCCAGCTTGTCGACAGTTCAGAGAAGATGATACCCATGTTGCCCAAAGGTTGTCTAGGATTGATAGTTACAAGGGGAAAAAGTACCCCTATCATTTTTACTAACAACCTCGTCCACCCCCCCCCTCCTGCATACTCCTCAGCCCCCCCCTCCCCCCCCGCCCC
>JAMYXO010008039.1:0-7500 GCA_033310375.1 Conus canariensis
GGGTGTGGGGTGGTGTGGGGGTGGGGTGGGGGGTGGGGGTGGGGGGGGGGTGGTGGGGGGGTGGGTGGGTTGGGGGGGGGGGGGGTGGGTTGGGGTTGGGGTGGGGTTGGGGGGTTGGGTGGGGGGTGTTGTGGGGGGGGGGGGGGGGGGGGGGGGTGGGGGGGGTGTTGGTGGGGGTGGGTTGGGGTGGGTGTGGTGTTGGGGGGGGGGGTTGGTGGGTGGTGTTGTGGTTTGGGGGGGGGGGGGGGGGGTTGGGGGGGGGGGGGTGGGGGGGGTGGGGTGGGTGGTGGGTTTGGTTGGGTGGGGTGGGGGTGTGGGGGTTGGGTGGTGGTTGTGTTGTTGGGGGGGGTGGGTGGGTGGGGTGGTTGGGGGGGTGGGGGTGGTGGGGGGGTGGGTGGTGTTGTGGGGTGTGTTGGTGGGTGGTGGTTTGGGGTGGTGGGGGGGGGGTGGGGGTGGGGTGTTGGGGTGGTGGGGTGGGGTGGTGTGTGGTGGGTGGGGTTGTTGGGTGGGTGTGGGTGGTTGGTTGGTTGGGGGTTGGGGGTGGTTGGGGTGTGGGGTGTGTTGGGGGGGGGGGGTGGGGGGTGGGTGGGGGTGGGGGGTGGTGGGTGGGGGGGTGGGTGGTGGGGGGTGGGGGTGGGGGGGGTGGGGTGGGGTTTGGGGGGGGGGGGGGGTGGGGGTGGGGGGGGGGTGGGGGGGGGGTGGGGGGGTGGGGTGGGGGGTTGGGTGTGGGTGGTGGTGGGTGGGTTGGGGGTTGTGGTGGGGGTGTGGGGGGGGGTTGGGTGGGGGGGGGGGGGTGGGGGGTGGTGTGGGGGTGGGTGGGGTGGTGGTTGGGGGGTGGGGTGGGGGGGGGGTTGGGGGGGGTGGGTGTGGGGTGGTGGTGGGGGGGGGTGGGTGGGGGGGGGTGGGGGGGGGTGGGGGGGGGGGGGGGGTGTGGGGGGTGGGTGGGTGTGGGGTGGGGGGGTGGGGGGGTGGGTGTTGGGGGTGGGGGTTGTTGGGGGGTGGGGGGGGGTGGGGGTTGGGGGTGGGTTGGGGGGGGGTGTGTGGTGGGTGGGGGGTGTGTTGGGGGTGGGGGTGGTTGGTGGTGGGGTTGGGGGGTGGGGGGGTGGGTGGGGGGTGGGGGGTGGGTGGGGGTGGTGGGTGGGGGGTGGGGGGGGTGTGGGGGGGTGTGTGTGGGTGGTTGGGTGGGGTGGGGTGGGGGGGTGTGGGGTGGGTTGGGGGGGGGGGGTGGGGGGGGGGTGGGGGGGTGGGTGGGGTGGGGTGGGGGGTGTGGTTGTGGGTGGGTGGGTGTTGGTGGGGGGTTGGGGTGGTGGTGTTGGGGTGTGGGGGGGGGGGTTGGTGGGGTGGGTGTGGGGTGGTGTGGGGGGGTGGGGGGGTGGGGTTGGGGGGGGGTGGGGGGTGGGGTGTGTGGTGGGGTGGGGGTGGGGTGGGGGGTGGGGGGGTGTGTGGTGTGGGGGTGGGGGGGGTGGGGTGTGGGTGGGGTGGGTGGGGGGTGTGGGGTTGGGGGTTGGGGGTGTGGGTGGGGTGTGTTTTGGTGGGTGTGGGGGGTGTGTTGGTGGTGGTGGTGTTGTGGTTGGTGTTGGTGTTGGGGGGTGTTTTTGGGGTTGGGGTGTGGTGTTGGTTGGGGTGTTTGGTGTTGGTGTGTGTGGTGGTGTGGTTGGTGGGGGTTGGGTGGGGGTGGGTGGTGTGGTGTGGTTGGGGTTGGGGGTGTGGTGTGGTTTGGGGTTTTGTGTGGTTGTGTGGTGGTGGGGTGGGTGGGGGTGGGGGGTTGGGGGGGGGTGTGGGGTGGTTGTGGGTGGGGGGGTGGGTGGTTGGTTGGGTGTGGGGTTGGGTTTGGTTGTGGGGGTTTTTGTGGTGTGGGGGGGGTTTGGGTGTTGGGTGGTTTGTTGGGGTGTGGGTTTGGGGTTTGTGGGGTGGGGGTATGGGGTTGTTTTGGGGGGTGTGGGTGGGGGGGTGGTGGGTGGGGTTGGGGAAGTATAAGTTTAAGTGCGTAAGTGTAAATATGTAAGTGTAAGCTTGTGTAAGTGTGTAAGTGTAAGTGGTAAGTGTAAGTGTATAAGTGTAAATGTGTAAGTGTGTGTACGTGTGTAAGTGTAAGTGTGTCTGTGTGTAAGTGTAAGTGTAAGTGTGTGTAAGCGTATGTTCGTGTAGGTGTATGTGTATGTATGTGTAAGTGTAACTGTGTGTGTAAGTGTAAGTCTGTGTCTGTAAGTGTGTGTAAGTCTAAGTGTGTGTGTTAAGCTTAAGTGTGTATGTAAGTGTAAGCGTGTGTGTGTAAGTGTAAGGCCGTATGCGTGTGTCAGTGTAAGTGTGTGTGTAGATGCATGTGTAAGTGTAAGTGTAAGTGTGTGTAAGTTTAGATCTAAGTGTGTAAATGTAAGTGTGAGTGTTACTGTAAGTGTAAGTGTGAAGTGTAAGTGTAAATGTCTGTGTGTAAGTGTGCGTATTTAAGTGTGTGTGTAAGTGTAAGTGTCTGTGTAAGTGTAAGTGTTTCTAAGTCTAAGTGTGTGTAAAATGTAAGTGTGCGTGTGTAAGTGGATGTGTGTGTAAGTGTAAGTGTAAGTGTAAATGTTTGTGTAAGTGTGTCTAAGTGTAAGTGTGTGTAAGTGTAAGTGTTTGTAAGTGTAAGTGTAAGTGTGTGTAAGTGTAAGTATAAGTGTGTGTATGTTCGTCAGTGTATGTGTGTAAGTGTAAGTGTGTGTAAGTGAAAGTGTGTGTAAGTGTAAGTTGAAGTGTAAGTGTAAGTGGGTATAAGTGTAAGTGTGTAAGTGTAAGTGTATGTGTAAGACTGTGTGTAAGTGTAAGTGTGTGTGTAAGTGTGTGTAAGTTGAAGTGTGTGTGTGAGTGTAAGTGTGTGTAAATGTAAGTGTGCGTAAATGTAAGTGTGTGTGTAAGTGTAAGTGTCAGTGTGTTTCTAACTGTGTAAGTGCAAGTGTGTATGTGTGTAAGTGTAAGTGTAAGTGTGTTTGTAAGTGAAAGTGTGTGTAAGTGTAAGTGTATGTAAGTGTAAGTGTCTGTATAAGTGTAAGTGTAGGTATGCGTGTGTAAGTGTGTGTTTGTAAGTGTAAGTGTGTGTGTACGTGTGTAAGTGTGTGTAAGTGTGTAAGTGTGTAAATGTAAGTGTGTGTACGTGTGTAAGTGTAAGTGATGTGTAAGTGTAAGTGTGTATGCAATGTGTAAGTGTAATTGTAAGTGTGTATGTAAGTGTAAGTGTGTGAGTAAGAGTGTAAGTGTAAGTGTATGTAATTGTCAGTGTAAGTGTGTGTAAGTGTAAATTAAGTGTGTAAGTGTCAGTGTGTGTAAGTGTAAGTGTCTATGTAAGTGTAAGTGTGTGTAAGTATAAGTTTTAAGTGCGTAAGTGTAAACGTGTAAGTGTAAGTTTGTGTAAGTGTGTAAGTGTAAGTGTGTAAGTGTAAGTGTATAAGTGTAAGTGTGTAAGTGTGTGTATGTGTGTAATTGTAAGTGTGTCTGTGTGTAAGTGTAAGTGTGTGTAAGCCTATGTTCGTGTAAGTGTATGTGTAAGTATGTGTAAGTGTAACTGTGTGTAAGTGTAAGTCTGTGTCTGTAAGTGTAAGTGTGTAAGTGTAAGTGTAAGTGTGTGTGTTAAGTTTAAGTGTGTGTAAGTGTAAGTGTGTTTGTGTAAGTGTAAGGACGTGTGTGTGTAAGTGTAAGTATGTGTGTAGATGTATGTGTAATGTAAGTGTAAGTGTGTGTAAGTGTGTGTAAGTGTAAGTGTATGTAAGTGTAAGTGTCTGTATAGGTGTATGTGTAGGTGTGCGTGTGTAAATGTAAGTGTGTATGTAAGTGTAAGTGTGTGTGTGTGCATGTGTAAGTGTGTGTAAGTGTGTAAGTGTAAGTGTGTAAAGTCAGTGTGTGTACGTGTGAAGTCTAAGTGAGTGTGTAAGTGTAACTGTGTATGCAAGTGTGTAAGTGTAATTGTAAGTGTGTATGTAAGTGTAAGTGTGTGAGTAAGAGTGTAAGTGTATGTAATTGTCAGTGCAAGTGTTTGCAAGTGTAAATCTAAGTGTGTAAGTGTAAGTATGAGTGTAAGTGTAAGTGTGTAAGTGTAAGTGTTTGTGTGTGTAAGTGTGTGTAAGTGTAAGTGTGGTGTAAGTGTAAGTGTGTGTCTGTAAGTGCAAGTGTGTGTGTGGAAGTGTAAGTGCGTGTGTGTGTGTAAGTGTAAGTGTGTGTGTAAGTGTGTGTGTGCAGGTGTGTGTGTAACCGTAAATGTAAGTGTGTGTAAGTATAAGTCTAAATGTGTAAGTGTAAGTGTGTGTAAGTGTGTGTAAGTGTAAGTGTATGTGTCTGTGTAAGTGCGTAAGTGTAAGATTGCGTGTAAAAGTGTAAGTGTGTGTAAATGAGAATGTGTGTAAGTGTAAGTGTAAGCGTGTGTAAGTGTAAGTGTTAGTCTAAGTGTGTAAGTGTTTGTAAGTGTAAGTGTGTATAAGTGTATAAGTGTAAGTGTGTATGTAAGTGTAAGTGTGTGTAAGTATAAAGTTTAAGTGCGTAAGTGTAATGTGTAAGTGTAAGTGTGTAAGTGTAAGTGTGTAAGTGTAAGTGTATAGTGTAAATGTGTAAGCGTGTGTAAGTGTGTTTAAGTGTAGTATGTGTGTAAGTGTAAGTGTAAGTGTGTGTAAGCGCATGTCCGTGTAAGTGTATGTGTATGTATGTGTAAGTTTGACTGCGTGTGTAAGTGTAAGTCTGTGTCTGTAAGTGTAATTGTGTAAGTGTGAGTGTGTGTGGTTAAGCTTAAGTGTGTATGTAAGTGTAAGTGTGTGTGTAAGTGTAAGGCCGTATGCGTGTGTAAGTGTAAGTGTGTGTGTAGATGTATGTGTAAGTGTAAGTGTAAGTGTGTGTAAGTGTAGATCTAAGTGTGTAAATGTAAGTGTAAGTGTTACTGTAAGTGTAAGTGTGTAAGTGTAAATGTCTGTGTAAGTGTGCGTATTAAGTGTGTGTGTAAGTGTAAGTGTCTGTGTAAGTGTAAGTGTAAGTGTTTCTAAGTCTAAGTGTGTGTGTAAGTGTAAGTGTGCGTGTGTAAGTGGATGTGTGTGTACGTGTAAGTGTAAGTGTTTGTGTAAGTGTGTCTAAGTGTAAGTGTGTGTAAGTGTAAGTGTTTGTAAGTGTAAGTGTAAGTGTGTGTAAGTGTAAGTATAAGTCTGTGTATGTTAGTCAGTGTAAGTGTGTAAGTGTAAGTGTGTGTAAGTGAAAGTGTGTGTAAGTGTAAGTTGAAGTGTAAGTGTAAGTGGGTATAAGTGTTAGTGTGTGGTGGAGTAAGATGGGTAGTGTAAGTTTTATGTATGTCAGTGTAAGTGTGTGTAAGTGTAAATCTAAGTGTGTAATGTCAGGTGTGTAAGTGTAAGTGTGTATGTAAGTTAAGTTGTGTAAGTAAGTTTAAGTGCGTAAGTGTAAATGTGTAAGTGTAAGTTGTGTAAGTGTGAAGTGTAAGTGAAAGTGTAAGTTAGTTAAGTGTAAGTGTGTAAGTGTGTGTACGTGTGTCAGTGTAAGTGTATCTGTGTGTAAGTGTAAGTGTAAGTGTGTAAGCGTATGTTCGTGTAAGTGTAATGTGTAAGTATGTGTAAGTGTAACTGTGTGTGTAAGTGTAAGTCTGTGTCTGTAAGTGTAAGTGTGTAAGTGTAAGTGTAAGTGTGTGTGGTTAAGTTTAAGTGTGTGTAAGTGTAAGTGTGTTTGTGTAAGTGTGAGACGTGTGTGTGTACAAGTGTAAGTATGTTAAGTTATGTGTAAGTGTAAGTGTAAGTGTGGTGTAGTGGTAAGTAGTTAAGTGTATGTAAGTGTAAGTGTCTGTATAAGTGTAATGTAGTTCGTGTGTAATTAAGTGTGTATGTAAGTGTAAGTGTTGTGCATGTTAAGTGTTAAGTGTGTAAGTGTAATGTGTAATGTCAGTGTGTGTACGTGTGTAAGTGTAAGTGAGTGTGTAAGTGTAAGTGTGTATGCAAGTGTGTAAGTGTAATTGTAAGTGTGTATGTAAGTGTAAGTGTGTGAGTAAAGTGTAAGTGTTGTAATTGTCAGTGTAAGTGTGGTGTAAGTGTAAATTAAGTGTGTAAGTGTAAGTAGAGTGTAAGTGTAAGTGTTAAGTGTAAGTGTTGTGTAAGTGTGTGTAAGTGTAAGTGTGTTTTAAGCGTGTGTGTGTAAGTGGTAAGTGTAAGTGTGTGTCTGTAAGTGCAAGTGTGTGTGGAAGTGTAAGTGCGTAAGTGTAATGTATGTAAGTGTAGTGTATTGTAAGTATGTTATGTGTAAGTGTAAGTGTGTGTAAGTGTAAGTGTGTGTAAGTGTGTAAGTGTAAGTGTATGAGTTGTGTGTAAGTGTGGTAAAAGAGTGTTGTAAGTGTAAGTGTATGTAAGTGTAGTGTAGTGTGTTAGTAAGTGTGTTGTAAGTGTAAGTGTTGTGTAAGTGTGTATGTAAGTAAGTGTGTGTAAGTGTAAGTCGTAAGTGTTGTAAGTGTAAGTGTGTAGTGTATAGTGTAAGTGTAATGTAAGTGTAAATGTGTAAGTGTGTAGTGTGTAGTTTAAGTGTGTTGTAAGTGTAAGTGTGTAAGTGTGTGGTAAGTGTGTAAGTTGTGTGTGTAAGTGTAAGTGTTTTGTGTGTAAGTGTAGTTGTGTTGTAAGTGTAAGTGTAAGTGTATGTGTGTGTGTGTAAGTGTAAGTTGTGTGTAAGTGTAAGTGTGTAGTGTGTAAGTGTGGGTAAGTGTTGTATAGTGTAAGTAGTAGTGTGGTAAGTGTATGTGTAAGTGTAATGTGTGTGTAATGTAGTGTAAGTGTTAATGTGTAATGTGTGTAAGTGTAGTAAGTGTAGTGTGTAAATGTAAGTGTGTAGTGTATGTAAGTGGTTAAGTGTAAGTGTGTAAGTGTAAGTGTATGTTAGTGTAAGTGTATAAGTGTAAGTGCGTGTGTGTGTAAGTGTAAGTGTGTGTGTAAATGTGTGTAGGTGTGTGTGTGTGCAACCGTAAGTGTAAGTGTGTGTAAGTGTAAGTCTAAGTGTGTAAGTGTAAGTGTGTGAAAGTGTGTAAGTGTAAGTGTAAGTGTCTGTGTAAGTGCGTAAGTGTAAGTGTGCGTGTGTAAGTGTAAGTGTGTGTAAGTGAAAATGTGTGTAAGTGTAAGCGTGTGTAAGTGTGTGTAAGTGTGAATGTAAATGTGTAACTGTAAGTGTAAGTGTGGATGTAAGTGTGTAACTGTAAGTGTAAGTGTGTAGTGTGTGTAAGAGTGAGTTAAGGGTGTGTAAGCTGTGTGCGTGTAAGTGTAAGTGTGTAGTGTAGTGTGTAAGTGTGTGTAGTGTAAGTGTGTGTAAGTGTAATGTGTGTAAGTGTGTGTAAGTGTAAGGTATGTGTCTGTGTAGTGGTAAGTGTAATGTGCGTGGTAAGTGTAAGTGTGTGTAAGTGAAAATGTGTGTAAGTGTAAGTTGGTGTGTAAGTGTAAGTGTAGTTAGTGTAAGTGTAGTGTGTAGTAGTGTGTGAAGGTGGTGTAAGTGTGTGTAGTGAAATAGTGTGTG
>JAMYXO010008040.1:0-10000 GCA_033310375.1 Conus canariensis
GGTCGTTAAGAGATTAGAGTCCCTTTGGTAAATCCTTGTCCCTAGTAGTTAGTCACCACGTGTGCGGGCTATCGCTGTGTCCCCAGGTCACAGTGATATACCGCAACTGGTGTTTTTAGGTTAGGTTAGGGTCTTCCAGGTCTTTATAGTAGAGTAGGGTGAGTCAGCGGGAATTGGGATACTTGTGTGCAGTTGTGGATGTGCGTGAGTGGTGGCGCCATGGAGTGTGTGTGAAATAAAGAAGCGTGCGTGATTGTAAAACTGTGTTAGTGTGCTGTGTTGTCTGACCTAGTGTGTGATAGGCGTGGGTAGGGGTGGTAGGGTCGTCCGGCTTAGCGACCGTGACACTTTGGTGGAGATGCGGGGTACCATAAGGGGTTCTGGGTAGATGATAGGTAGTTAGGAGGGAGGTAAGGGGGGTGTTGTGTCCGGTGTGTACGTTGTGTGAAATGTAAGTGGGTGGTTGGTGGGAGCGTACCAGTACCCTGGGAGGTGGTACGTAGTGTCCCTGTTCACTTCAGGCAGGTTTCCATTGGCATTGGGCAGGGCACTTGTGTTGGTGTGATTGGGTTGGCGCTACCGAGTGAGTGAGGTATGAATGGTCAATAAACATTGAGTGGTTGTTGGAAGTGTGAGTGATTACACCGTACAGTGTAGGTGAGGTGCCGGAGGGTACCAGGTGTCTTTTGTGTCCCTTACATGTGGTATACCCCAGTGAGTAGGTAGAGTGGTACCCAGCCCGTGACTGTGCACGCTGTGTGCTCGGATATCCTGTGGGGATTAAGGGCAGAGTAAGCCCAGGTGACTGTGTGTGGGAAGCACGAGGGTGCGCAGGGTTGTGACACTAAGGTGTGCTGGGAGTGCATATGGACTTGCGGGGTGCAAGTGCACTGTGATCGTGTGGGTGCGGCCTACCAGAGACAGTGAGGCCTGTGACTGTGGGTAACTGGTGCGCATGCACAGTGGACGGTGGACACACGGTGTCACGTGGTTCAGTCAGTGACCAGACAGTGCATTGGTAGTATTATATGGGTTGGAGCCCATAGGGGTATATGTATGAGGTACACAAGTGTGGGTGGAGTTATGCTTGGTGCGTGACTCATTGAGAGTATTGTGTACTTGTGCTGAGTTGCTTCAGGGCTAGTGCGTAGTCAGGAACCTCCAGTTGCGCTCAGATCGCATACTGTCCGTTGCTAGTTCTGTGGTGGTAGGGGTACCCTATGTCTAAACACACCCGAGCCCATCCGCAGTACGACCCCGATAGTGTCATGGATCCACAGGCCCCTACGGCGGATACCAAACCTAAGGTTAGTGACCAGGATGCGGGGGTGGATCAAGAACAGGGGACGGGGGCTTATGCAAAGTTTGCCAAGTTGGGAGCGGCGATGGGTTTAGCTGGGGGAGACCTCGCCAAGTTCGTCACAGACTCGGTACGTAATGAGGGTGAGAAGACGGCGAGAGAAGCAGAATTGGAGCTCCGGATGGAGGAGAAAGTGAGGCAGAAGATGAAGGATGAAGAGGAGAAAGTGAGGCAGAAGATGAAGGATGAGGGGGCTAGAAATGCAGCGGACGCAGATTGAAGAGAAGAAGGCTGCTAGGCAGAGGGAGCTAGAGATGCAGCAGAGGAAGATAGAAGAGGAGAAAGCTGATAGACGGAGGGAGCTAGAGATGCAGCAGAGGAAGATAGAAGAGGAGAAAGCTGCTAGGCAGAGGGAACTAGAGGTGAAGCAGAAGAAGATCGAAGAGGAGAGGGAAAGGTTAAAGCGGAAGGATGAAGACGAGAAAGCAGCGAGACAGATGGAACTGGAACTGCAGAGGAAGAAGATGGAGGAAGAAAGGGCAATAAGGGAAATAGAAGCTCAAGCACGGCAAGCCGAGTTAGATCTCAAGAGACGAAGGGATGAAGCCGAGTTAGAGGCAAGAGAGCGAGAGCTAATCATACAAGAGAGACAGGCCTTAGATGAAGCAGCGCATAGGAAACGCTTGATTGAGGTGGAGGAAACGAAGCATGTCCACCTTGAGCCGTTGGGAGAGAACGACGACGTGGACGCTTTCATCGCCCAATTTGAGCGTGTAGCCCAGATGTGCAAGTGGAGCAAGACCTCATGGCCCACACGTCTGATGTCTCTGCTGAGAGGAAAGGCTAGAGAAGCGGTGATGCGGTTAAGTGCGGATGAGTTAGGCGACTATGATCAGATAAAGAGCGCCCTGTTAAGCCACTTTAGGCTAGATGCTGAGGCCTACCGAGAAAAGTTCAGGAGCATCAAGAAGGACGCTGCTGAGACTTTTGGCCAGATGCTGGGAAGGATGAAGCGGTGGTTTTCCTCTGGTGTGCGGCAGCGGGCAAGGATGAGAGTGTGGCAGAGGACGTAAAGGATCTGCTGTTCCAAGAAACAGTTTTATCAGCTATTGTCTCCAGAGTTCACGATCGAGGTCCGGAAGACATGCCCGAAAACTGTTGAACAACTTGCAACGGAAGCTACTGTTTTGGCAGAGGCCAAAAGACTGGGGAGGAAGGCGAGGCAAGACCGAACAGTTAACCAGCCCAACCTGGGTAATAGGCGCGAAACAGTAGGGAGCCAGCCCACACAGAGATCCCAACAGAGTGATGGTGCACTACAGCAGCTGAACAGGAGATCAGAAGGGCCTAGATCGACCATAGTTTGTTTCAACTGCAAGAAGCCAGGCCACATCGCTAGGAAATGCCCTGAGCCCCATTCTGTTGGAGCTGTTCATTGCTGTGACCAGCCCCAAGCTCGTGTAGTCCCTACGTTGTGTCGCCCATGCGCTGAGCAGCGGTACGAGCCTGCGTGCATTGTAGAAGTTAACGGGTCTCCGGCCAATGGATTACGGGACACTGGTGCCGGACACACCGTAGTGGCCAAGTGGTTAGTACCAGCAGATGCGTACACAGGAGAGACAGTCCCAGTAGTGTTGGCTGAATCCAGATGTAGGTCCGTATTACCTGTGGCGGTAATAGAGTTGAAGTCGCCATTCATCGCAGGGAAGTTGGAGGTTTTGGTCATGAATAGCCCTGTGCAGGAAGTCCTGATCGGAAACTTCGCAAAGAGAGTAGGAGATCCCGGTTGGACACGTGTGCCTGTATACGCAGACCCGGCGCTGGTAGGGGCAGTGCGGACACGCGCGCAGAGAGCCAGGGAGCAGCAAGAACCTGTACCACTGCCCGTCGAGGAATGCATTCTGAACACCTCTACCCAGCAGTTAATTCAGATGCAGGACCAGGATGAAACCTTGAGGAAGGCTCGGAGTGCGTGTGAAGCAGGGACGCACTTCCACACCAAGTTTGGACGAGTTGAGTACGCGCGGAAGTCTGGTGTACTGGTCCGGCGGTTTGAGGGTCCCAAGGACGTAGCGAATCAGATCTGCGTCCCAGCTGAACTACGGACCGCGGTGATGAAGCTAGCCCACGACGTACACATGTCTGGTCACTTAGGTACCACCCGAACCAAGGAGCGAGTTGGTCGCCATTTTATTGGCCAGGCATGCATGCTGACATTCGTCGGTACTGCCAGTCATGCTTCCAGTGTCAGCGGACTGTGGACAAGGGAAGAGTCTCAAGAGTTCCCCTTGTAAGGATGCCACTGATGCGCAGGCCCATGCAGATACTGAGAGATCGGTGGTTGCAACCCGAGAGGCAAGAGCTCTGCACAGCTACAGAGTACGTCGTCAACCTAAGGAACAAAATAGCTAAGACGTGCAAGTTGGCAAAGGAGAACTTGGCAACGGCAGCTTGCAGGTACAAGCGGCATTTTGACTTGACGGCGAAACCCAAGAAGATAGCTGTGGGGTCTAGAGTACTAGTGGGAGGATCACAAGGTGGGCACTGCAGCCGCAGGCATTCCAGTTTACGGTGCAGGCAGTGTCTGGAAAGGACAATGTGGCGGCAGACTTCTTGAGTCGCTTGCCGTAGAGGAAGAGAGAGAGAGAGAGAGAGAGAGAGAGAGAGGAGAGAGAGAGAGAGCGCCTGTAAGTTCCATTAACCTGTGTCGTGGGAGGTTGTCATTATTGAAGCTATGCATGTATCATGGGAAGAGAATGACGTAGCAAGTGTTACTGAGGGTGTGGTGTTTGTAGCACGTGTCGCACAGCGGTCGTGCATAGCCAGAGCAGCCTCGGTTATGAAATTGATATGTAGTGCGTAGTGTAACGGCTGCCCATAAGTGCCTGCGTTAAGGTCGTGTGAGGCAGAGTTAGTCCAGGTTGATTAATGTAACCTGTGGTTGTTGATGTATTTAAAGGTTGATGTTGTTGGGATGGAAGTTTTGGAGTGCATCAAAAGTAACAGTAGGACAGAATGAGTGATAGAGAATTGGATTGTTATAGGTAGGGTGTGGCCAAAACGCCGATCGAGTGAAAAGTTGTTGTTGGTTTTAACCTGTAGTTAAAACTTAGGCAGGGGGGTGTGTCACCGATCGGCGGGTACTAAACTAGTATGTCCATGTGTTTAAGAGTAGTGAGGGTTCAAGATAGAGAGCGTGTGCGCGTATGCGTGTGTGTGTGGTGTGTGTGTGTGTGTGTGTGTGTGCGCGCTCGCGCGTATGTGAGGTTGGGGTTTAGTTAGCTACAGTTAGGTTAAGTTCCTCAGGGTTAGGTAGAAAGATTAGGCTAGGTAGAAGCCTGGGGAAATAGGACATACAATATTCTTTCATTCCAGTCTTCACTTATTGAAGGAATGGAATGGAAGCGGGAGGTTGGTTTCATTCCCGATTGTTACCCTTTTGTTACTTTGGTTCTATGCCAGAGAAGGCGGGGCAGGATATCGGTTGTTGTTGTGTTGTCAAGTCTGTGAGTTGTTGTGGTAAATTGTCGTGTTGTTGCACGAGCAATAACTAGTCCGTTGGTCAGGCGTGTCAGCTCTGCGGAGGGATACACTGCTCTGACCAATCGTTGTTTTGTGTGGTGAGTAGAGTTCGCTTGATTCCGACCAGGGCGGAATGCGTTGGGGTAGCTTCACTTCGGTCCCTGGTGTTCGTCGGAGTGGACGTACGCCTTGTAGGTGCGGCGGCAGCGCCGTTAGTTTTTGAAGAGTGACTTCGAGTCATAGTTAGTGCCAGGTCCTCGTCGGGTTTGGGTGCCCTTGGCCTGTGCTGAGTCGGTGTCGTCCTTGTTGCAGCCACTGTCAGCCAGTTGCAGAACTGGTGTGGTTGATCGTCTGTATGTCCAGGTTGGTGATCTGTTAGGTTCGTTGATGTTGTAGTTCGTCGTGTTGTCTTGTATTATGGCGAGTTGTACTGTAGTTGTCTCATGTTGGGATTAGTTGTATGGTGTTCGTTGCGTATACTGGTTGTCTGGTATGATGTTGTCTTGCTTCCGTGATTGAAATTTGTTTGTCAGCCGGTTTGAGTTGTCACCTTTTTCCTGTATATTTTTGTAAGTAATGTACATAGTGGTTCCTGAGTTCGATTGTCATGTGACAGTTTGGCTAGACAATGTGGGTTCGATATAATAACCGTTGATGGACAGTGATGTAGATATTGTTTGTGGTTAGTTCATGGTAATGTCAGTGGGTTCAATAAGAGGGTAGTACGAGGTTACATTTGGTTGAGGATCATAATATGAGTCAGGTGCAGATGTGTCTGCGTGAATCCTAGAGGGGTTTGATGATTGTGCTCAATCTCAATTGTAAATAGTAGGAGTTCGTTGAAATTGATTTACGATTTCGCAGTTGACCTGCACAGCATTGGAATCGGTTAACTGTGTAGTAAGGCCAAGGCCAATTTGTGGTCGAGTGGTTTATACTGGGGTACGGTCGTAACCATTCAACTTATATTGGTGTCTTTTCACTTTCGTTACGAGTCATGGTTCTCAACGCGGGTGTCGTGCGCGTGCGGACTGTATCTGTGACGTACGCATTTGGTACAGGACAGTGAGTCCATAGGGTAGAAGTTTTTGTAATACAAGTGACAGTCGTCACACATGCAGGGATGTATGTATTTGTGACAGAACGGGGTTGGAGAAAGATATCTTAGGTTGTGGGGAGGCAACCCAGTTATGAATTTTAGTAAGCAGAAAGAAGGGAAAGGTAAAGTTTAAGGCGAGTAGCTTAGCAGTTGATAGGATAAAAATGGATGATGTGCAGCATGTAATATTGTATGAAGTGTGGTTGTGTTGGCATAACAAAGATTAACCACTGGGTTATCTGACAAGAGATGACATGAGAGTGAGGTGCTGGATGGAAATTGTGGCAAACAAATCATGTTTTGGATATATGATTATAATTGACGGTGCAAAGAGGGGTAAGAATGTGAAGGATTGTGGCTGCGAGCCGATTCTCTTGTGTGAACATGCTGGAACTGTAAACCGATGAAATTGATGGGTTTTTTTTGAGAGATGTGTATTGCTACTGATCATTGTGTGGAGACATTTCCTTGTGAAACTGCCCATTTCCTAGTTTACGTAGCATTTCCTAAGGGGCCCATGGAGTCCGTGTTGGATCGCTTAGATTGGTTTATTTCTCCGAGAATTGGGTGTGATTCATAATTTCATATGTAATAGCGTGGATTGGCTCAGGGAGAATATTGTTTTACCGCTGTTGTAAGGGTTGGCAGGAGATGGGTCTGATAACCCCAAAGTGAGTAATGGGTTGGGGGATGTATTCGAAATTTAAGGGGTCACTCTCATGCCCGAGTGGGAAGTAGGCAAGGGAGATGGAGAGTTAAAGCTTTACCAAGTAGCCTATGTGCCTTGATGACTCGGGTAGTAGCAACACTACAGTAGTGGCCTACAGTTGTGTCAGCAGGTATCCTGTTCCGTCCTGAGGCTGGGGCCAGATCACCGCAGTTCTACTGTACTGCCGCGTGCCGGCAGGTGAGCGGCGCTTTCCAGTGCCTGTTGTTTCCCCGGGAGAGGGAGACCACCCAGGCCGTCTGCCTTCTGTGGGGCAGCTCTCCTCCAGCTACCGGTGCTCTTCCGGGAGTTCTCCGGCACTGGTTCCTCTTCCCTGTTCAGGCGTCCTGTGAGAGAGCGCTGCACCAGGCCTTTTTTTCACCCTCAGTGTCCGACGGGGCCTTCAGAGGAGGAGGCGTCCTACGAGCCCCGGACCCGTCGAGAGGGCGTCTGGTGTGTGTGCGTTGGGTGTCGTGCCCATCGGGGGAGGAGTCAGACTGCGGGAGGCCACGGTCAGCGCCGGGGTGCAGAGTCTTCGGGGAGGGTGTCGGCCGCGGGAGAGCCACGGACAGCGCCGGGGTGCAGTCTTCCGGGGAGGTGTCAGCCTGTGAGGGGCCACGTACAGCGCCGAGGACTGGAGTTTTCCGGGCCGGGATGGGTTGTCCCATGTTTGTGATAGAAGGGGTGTAGCGTTAGGTAGTAGGGTTAGGGGTGTTAGCTACTGCCTCCTTTTAGGACGTAGTGGCCGGCACAGTGTAGGGTACTTGTCGTTGCCTCCCTTAGGGACGCAGCGACCAGTTTGGTAGTGGTCCCGGGTTAAAAGAGAAGGGTGAGTCCTGGGGAGAGGTGTGGGTGGTAGCGGTCGTTAAGAGATTAGAGTCCCTTTGGTAAATCCTTGTCCCTAGTAGTTAGTCACCACGTGTGCGGGCTATCGCTGTGTCCCCAGGTCACAGTGATATACCGCAACTGGTGTTTTAGGTTAGGTTAGGGTCTTCCAGGTCTTTATAGTAGAGTAGGGTGAGTCAGCGGGAATTGGGATACTTGTGTGCAGTTGTGGATGTGCGTGAGTGGTGGCGCCATGGAGTGTGTGTGAAATAAAGAAGCGTGCGTGATTGTAAAACTGTGTTAGTGTGCTGTGTTGTCTGACCTAGTGTGTGATAGGCGTGGGTAGGGGTGGTAGGGTCGTCCGGCTTAGCGACCGTGACACACGGAGGTTCAGGAAATGGAAGAATGTATCAGAGTGCAGTGTGTGGGGGGACTATTGATCTGACCCATGTGTATTGACTTCACGTAATATCCATTCGCCTTATTCAGATGTGCAAGTGGACCTTTGTAAAGGAAACTAACAAGTGTGTGTTAAAGGCAAATAAATGTGTACGGAAATGATTACTTTATTTCTGCAGAAAGTTGACTGGAATCCAAACATTAGATTCCTCTGAAATGTAAAATATTCAGTCAGAGGAAAATCCCTATACAACCATGCAGTTAAACAAACAAATCGCCTGGAGAGACAGAGAGAGAGAGAGAGAGAGAGAGAGAGAGAGAGAGACAGACAGACAGACAGACAGACAGACAGACAGACAGACAGAGACAGAGAGTGTGTACGAGAGAGTGTGTTTATGAGTGAGTCTCTGTGTGTGTGTGTGTGTGTGTGTGTGTGTGTGTGTGTGTGTGTGTGTGTGTGTGTGAGAGAGAGAGAGAGAGAGAGAGAGAGAGACAGACAGACAGAGAGAGAGAGTGAGTGAGTGAGAGAGAGAGACAGAGAGAAAGATGTAACAGACTAGCAAGTAAAACTAAACGAACACAAAACGGTCAATACATTCTTTCTCAGATCTGAACTTTGTATATTTTAGGCCTAATATGTAACCAGATTCTTAAGCACAGTAACCTCTACCTTCTCGTCCATCTCAAACTCATGCCACCCCTTCCCTTCAATGGCCAGAGGGTCCACTCTCCTGCAGAACTAATGTGTCTGACCAGAATACATCAGTCCGGCCTGAGGCAGTGTCCAGTCAAGAGATATTGGGCTGGTCAGTCTCTGATCGGGGAAAGTGGGTTTAATTAATCCGTCTTTATAAGATGCGTTGTGCCTGTGTGGGGCTGAGAGTGTGGGGATCAGAATGGACCTGGGGGTTGGAGTGTATTCCAGACAGGCACGGTTCTCTCTCTGTCTCTGTCTCTGTCTCTGTCTCTGTCTCTCTCTCTCTCTCTCTCTCTCTCTCTCTCTCTCTCTCTCTCTCTCTCTCTAATTCTACCTACCTACCTACCTACCTACCTATCTATCTATCTATCTATCAGTCTGTCTGTCTATCTATCTATCTATCTAACTATATGTCTGTCTGTCTGGCTGGCTGGCTGGCTGGCTGGCTGTCTGTCTGTCTGTCTGTCTGTCTGTCTATCTACCTACCTACCTAAGATTTGATCTGCATGAACTGACAGGCCAGCATAGTCAATATTCATATGTCGATGGGTCTGAAAAATGAGTGATAGCTTGCAGTTGATGTGAAACAAACAAACAATAAAGAGAATAATCAAGATAGATTCTGAGCACATGCAACTGATTCTGATAAAAGAACAAGTTTAGAGAGTCAGTCTCTTGACTTGGTATATATATATATATATATATATATATATATATATATATATATACATATTCAGTAATGACGTTACTCTAGATCACTGGGTTCAGCTTCACCTCATTCATCTCTTAGCACGGTCGGATCTGTTCCATGCTATGCCCAAGTAAGATGTCCACAGGAAAGGACTATTGTCAGGCCGCTGTCAGGCATCACAACAGAGGAGACACTGCACTGTTGCTGGGCCCCATCTTAGTTTTCAGTGGATCGTGATCTTGCCAAGGAGGATTCTAAGGTATGCACACACTCATGGAAAATAGAAAACATCTTCCAAAATTTGTCGGAAATTTCTTGGGAACAAAGAATATGTCAGACACTCTAACGCCCGGACACTAACACAGATACAGACTGGATGACAGAAAGACAGACACAAGCGCGCGCGAGCGCGCGCGCGCGCGCTCGCACACACACACACGCACACACACACACACCACACACATACACACACACACACACACACACACACACACACACACACACACACACGCACGAACGCACGCACGCACGCACACACACACACACACACACACACACACACACACACACACACACGTACACACACACTCACACACACACACACACACACACACACACACACACACACACCACACACACACACACACACACACACACACACACACACACACACACACGCTCACACACAAACACACACAACACACACACACACACACACACACACACAAACAAACACACACACACACACACACACACACACA